>CAWUFW010005793.1:0-297500 GCA_963921515.1 Calotriton arnoldi | reverse complement strand
TGCCAGTCTCTCAAATATGCAAAGTACTTATTCTTGCCAATGCGATCTCTCTCTCCAGACGGATGTATATGTGTATATATATATATATATATATATATATATATATATATATATATGGAGTCCTGCAAAACAAGCGGTCTCGTACACGTTGACGGGGCTGGTGGAGGCAAACGGGTGCAGGGCCCGTAACGAATATGAGCATAAGTCCTGAAATATATAATTTAGCAGGAAGGCTCGCACTCCACAGTTTTAGTTTCCACCAAAGTTTATTGGCAACGCGTTTCACCCACACTCGGGCTTTGTCTTGGCCACATAAAGAAAACACAGTGTCCTATCGCCCTTAAAAAACAGAAAGGTGGCTTGAGACCATTGACATAGAAGACATACTTTCCATTTCTCAATTGGCTCATAAATTATTCAAATATAATCTGTATAATTTAGACAGACAACATTTGCATAATTCAACCTATAGAATTGTGATTCAATCTGTTAAACCAATAATAATAAAACCAAAATATTTGTCATGAAAAGGGAACAAAAAACAATACATAGATAAAGCCAAGTGGCTTATCCCTTAAAACATAGCACATATACAAAACATGAATATGTAAATTCAAGCCCAGTGGCTCCAGAGTTCTACACTTTCCCTGAAGTGCCCCACATAATTTGATTTTCAAAAAACATAAATGCCCGTTTTGTGAGGGAGAGGATCAGCTGGGTGTTGTCGGTGTAAGAGACTATGTTGAGCCTGTGGTTCCTGACAATGGCTACGAGGGGAGCCATGTAGACAATGAAGAGGGTGGGGCTGAGGAGGAGCCCTGAGGCACTGCGCAGTTGGTCTCTATCAGTTCCGAGAGGTAGGGAGAGAGTCTAACCTGCTGAGTTCTGCCGGTGAGGAAGGAATGTATCCAGTCGAGGGCCTTGCCGCGGATGCCAGGCTAAGCACCTGCGTTTAAACTTTATTCTACAAGGAACCAGTTAAGGTTAAGGAGAATCAGCTCGATGCGGATATACTTTTAGCTGAAAAAATAAGTTGAATGGTAGAGTGAAAAACTGCCTAGAGTGGGTTGAAGGTAGATTGAGGAAAATCAGGACAGCATTTCCAAGGTCTAGCCGAAAACTGCTTAGGTGGTGGACTGCAAATTTTCATAACATCTGGGTGCAAGAATGATTTGAGTTTTTTCAGTGCCATAAGGTTAACGTTTGCCTTTTGTTATGTTACTTATGTGAGGAATCCTAAACCATTCCAGGTGAGCTTACAGCATCTGGGTGAGACAAAAGAATTTGGGAATATTTAGGTGCTGTTACAAACTTTGGCAAATTTTGGATTGAAGCTTTATTGATATTTGTGACAGAATATTAGGATACAGTTGTTTGAGGATTAAGAGGACATTTTCATCCATCCATGATTAAATATTTAAAGGTACCGAATTGAAGGGTAAAGATGTCACATAGTGTAGAGGTTTTTCAGAAAAATCTTGGTATTGTTAGCATACTGGTAAATGGTGACCCCACTTTCCCTGCATGCTTTAGAGGCTAGTTTCTTATATAGATTAAAGTATGTTGGGGCAAATATGGAACATTTGGAACCCCCAACAAGATCTTGGAGGGGTCAGAGGTGTTACCTTCAATTTTTATAATTTGAGCTCAGTTTGATAAAACAGGAGAGCCAGCTTAGAAATGGGTTTCGTATTCCAAACTCTTGTTCTAGTAGGGAGAGACACTGGTTATGAACAACTGTATCAAATGCTGCCATGAGATCTAGAAGAACCAGCAGACATGAGTCAAACCCATCCAGCATCCAATAAACATCATCTAGACGTTAGTAGGTTTTCTGTATTTATATAGATGGGCAGTTTCCAGGTGATACATTTTTCCAGTGTTTTGCCCAGCCACGGTAGGTTGAATATCAGATGGTAGTTGGTAAGTCTGGTCTGAGACTGAGCTTCTTTAGAAGAGGTGTGATTTTAGGAAGTTTGAGAAGATTTATCATTCAAGGGAAGAATTACCAATTTTGTGCTAAGCATTAGCAAATTGTGGGAAGTTGGCATTGATGATGCTAATCAACACCGCACTTCTGTAATAAGTGGTTAGTTTAGGGTTCATAACAATCAGAGAGAGTTCCTTGGTGCTGACTGAGTTTGTTGTTGAAGAATATTAAGAACTCTTGACATTTATATTTTAAACAATTGGGAATAGAATTGGTATTGTATGTCTTTGCCCATGCCCATTAGAATCGACAGAGTCTCAGAACTTATGCAAGCATGCGGTCATCAATTGATTGATGTATGAAATATAGCAGTGAGCCTCAAACAACAATGTTGAGCTGGACAGAGAGCAAACCATTCCTGCCCATGCATTGGCAGCCATCTTTGAGTAGTCGTTGAACAAAACCATTGCAAGATGGGCCGTTCGTGCAAGCGCCTACATGCAAAGACATGGACACTTTCTTAAAATCTTTTTTGTAAAGTGTAACAAAAACTACTCCAGTATGAAATCCTGTGTGTGCACATGCCCATGCATGAACGGACCATCTTTTAATTGTTTTTGCAAAGTGTAACAAAAAGCATTCAAATATGGCCACCTGTGCATCCACACAAATGTACATGTATGGGTGGCCATCTTTGATTGTTTTGGGTCATAGTTTACAAAAACCATTCAAAGGAAGCAAGCCATGGCTAAACTAATAGCTTTGCAGCCAAAGCCAAAGATGTTGGCTTTGCCAATTCACTGACAAAATATTGATCCTCAAAATATTGCCATACAAAAATATCATGACATAGATATCAATGTCACAAATATCGTCATCCAATACTTATCATGTAAATTACAAAAATATTGAAAAAAATATCGTCACTAATATCGTTGTCTAAAATATCGTTTTTTAATATATATAGATTTAAATAGTCAACTTTAAATATATTAAATAATAACACTAATATAATACAAATAAAATATAGTTCATGTTTTTAAAAAAATTATAACAATCATAATTATTTTCAAAAAGTAAAACACATATAAATATATACATTTATTTATTTACTGGCAAATGAGAGAAATTTCCTTCTGGGATTGAGCCTGTTGTCAGGTGGTGCGCAAAGCCGGCAGAACCACAGCCGGGCAATTAAATCCAAAAACGAAAGTCCAATAAGGCGCACACTCGGAATGATGATTTGCTCGTGCAGAGTTTTTATTACTCAGTTGCTACGCGTTTCGACAGTAACACTGTCTTGATCACACAACGAGTGATTACTTGAAAGTCCATTACATAGAGGTGCGGTAACACAAAGAAAGGACTTCTGGCACATAGTACATCAAGCCATGAATAAAGGTGGCGGCCATCTTAAAACATGTCAGTGTAGCCTATGTAAGACACAAAGTGTATGAATAAATACATTAGTACCTGATTCCTGTTTAACAAACCATTACAACTAAACGTGGCTGGCTGTTACAGTGCAACATCTAAAACAGGCCCATCGCTTCTGAAAATAAGAATTGTTAATGTAAATAAAGGCAAAGTTACTGCGGAAATCAGTTACCCGAATGTCTCAGGTATAAAGACAAAAATACGCAGACAGAACTAGAATACCAGTAGTAGCCACAGGGCAATGTCTGCATGAAGATGCGCAAGCCGCGTGATGTCCGGCATGGCCCTTAAAACATGACGGCAAAATTAGCGGCCATGTCCACACCTGTAGGTGTGGGGACAGAATCCAAAAGGGGGGAAGGACACTGTGTGGTTGCGTGTATGTACATTATGTATACCAAGTGGCAAAGCTGGTACCCCACAACACACACAACAATAATTCTACTCGCCAAGTGGCCAATTACTGCGGTTAGATCTATGTTGCAAATCAGAAAAGTGGCATACCGACAACCCTCTACACACAATGCATGAATACCATTCGCCAAGTGGAAAAAGATGTGAGGAGAAGTCCATATTACCACAATAAAACCATGTGAAAGTGAGGAAACCGAGATTCTTCTCTTCGACGATGTGCACACCTGAAAACGGGGAAGAAAAGGGTACGGACCCGTGAAGTGTCCGTCAGCATACGGTGGGTCCCTTCCTTTCCTCCTGTGAAAAAAACATATAATGAACATGTAAGTATATATTAGAAAACATGTGTACGAAATATACAAGTGACATTTAAAAACACAAGATTCAGTTCAAGGTGCAGAAACAAAGAGGAAGTTCCACATGTCAATCTAAACAAAAGGAGCGATAGCATTAGTCTTCATGTAGGTGAGTTGCTAGTTCCTCATCTAAATTGTGTCCCCCCCGGGAATTTGGTCTCTAGCTCAAGTATCCATTTGGATTCTTTTTTGCGTAGTGCTAGTACCCTGTTGCCGCTTCTGGGGCCAATGCATATTTGTTCGATGGCAAAGAAACGCAGTAGGGAGTTGTTGGACTGATGGTTCTCCTGGAAATACCTGGCTATGGGGTAGTGGGCGTCCAAATTGGTTATGGCCCTGAGATGTTCTATTATCCTTTTTTTGACCATTAAGGTGGTACTGTCCACATATCTCATCTTGCACGGGCATTCCAGAACGTATATAACGAAGCTGGAGCTGCACGTCAAAAACTGTGTGATGCTTCTCTTTTTACTCAAACCTGGTACAACAAACTCTTTAACCATGTGGCTCTGCTGGCAGGCTTTACAATGCCCGCACGGGAAGAAACCTGTAAGGTCATATACATTCCCAGTGCGGGGTTCAATTATGTCGCCGTGCACAAGGGTGTCTCGGAAACTTCTACCCTTTCTGTACGTGATCATGGATCTATTAATTATGGTGGGACCCACTATAGGGTCACTCTTCAAGATATCCCAATTGTCAGCCAGAATCTTGTGTATTTTCTGGGACGTCCCATTGAAGGTCATGATGACCCTCGTATCAGTGGTATTCACTTCTTTGGTTTGAGTTTCAAGGGTTTGCTGTCTGGTGACTGTACTCATCTTTTTGAAGGCTCGGTTAAGTAACCATTCGGGATATCCTCGCTCTTTAAATCTAGAGATCATGATTTCCTGTTCAGTTTCGTAGGTCTCATCAGTGCTGCAATTTCTTCTTGCCCTCAGCAGTTCCCCGTAGGGGATGCTCCATTTGAGAGCATCTGGGTGGCTGCTGAGGGCATGAAGAAGACTGTTGCCTGCCGTGTCCTTACGATATAGACTCGTCACCAGGGTGCCCTGTCGTACTTCAATCCTGACATCAAGGAACTCGATACAATCCCTGCTCATGTTGTGGCCAAGTAATATGTTGTGAGGATTGGTGTTCAACTTCTCAATAAAGTTGGTGGCTTCCTGTTCACTCCCTTTCCAAATAATGAACAGATCATCGATGTACCGCAGCCACAATACAACTCTCTCAAAATCCTGGCGAAGTAGTCCCTCATTGCGTATTTCCTCCTCCCACATGCCCAGGAAGAGATTTGCAAAACTCGGGCAAAACATGTGCCCATGGCTGTACCTAGTATTTGTTTGTACAAATCCCCATTAAACATGAAGATGTTGTTTTTCAAGCACAGATTCATCATTTCTGAGCATTTTCGTGTGTTCTAAGTAGGCTATATGTTTGTTGCTCAGAAAATGGGAACATGCTTTTAACCCCTGAATGTGTTCTATGATGGTGTAAAAAGTTCACGTCAAGAGTGATCAGAATGTACTGGTCGTCCCAGATAGTTCCCTCAAGTTTGCATAGAAAATCTTTCGTGTCTTTAAAATGGGAGGGTAAAGTAATCACATAATCTCTCCAAAAATGGTCCTCATATTTCGAAATGTTTTCAAACACACTCCCTTGTGAAGACACAATGGGTCTGCCAGGAGGAACCACCGGATTCTTGTGTACTTTGGGGAGGAGGTACAGAATCGGCAGCTTGGGATAGTCCCTCTTTAAGAAGCAGTATTCCTCCCATTCAAAGATACCCAATCGCTGCTATTCTGTGAGCTTCTCCCACATGGTAGTAATGCTCTTATTGTATTTGGTAGTGTTGCAAGGACAGTAGAATCTTTGATCATCCAGTTGGCTGCGTGCTTCCGCAATGTACATCTGTCTGCTCATAAGCACAATCTCTTTGTCTTTAGATAGGGATGTGATGATGTTCCTTTGTCTGCTGGATAAATTATGTGCTCGAGTATTACTAGATGTGCTGCGGTGTTTGTGTTTTAACAATGCTTTGGTGACAACTTCATGAGACGTGTCGATTCCGTCATGTGGTAGACTAGGATAGAACACAGAGCGTGGTTTGAAATTGGTGCAAGCCGCTCTATCTGTGGTGACGTCAAGGTCACTGTTGGTGATGGGCATACCATTGATATCCCCCTCTGGGATGAATTCTAATTCATGCATGGCCAGCAATGTGTCCGCATCACCAATTGTGAGATTAGAAAATCGGAGTCTGTCCCGATCATATGTACCATCCGCAAGGGGTCTGCTTTCTTTGAGGCTATGCCATTTGGTGAGCTTGAGCTTTGTGATGAACTTGAAAATGTCAATTCGTGTGTCCGAATAGTTAAACATTTCGGTAGGGCAGAAGGTAAGTCCTAAACACAATGTTTTCTTTTCAAAAAGGGAAAGGGGGCGGGTGGTGAGATTAATAATGGTTTTATTTACCATTTTGCTATCCATCGTTATTTCCTCTTGGAGCCTCCCCGCTTGTTTCCCATGGGCTCTGTATCTTTTCCCTTTTTGAATCCTTTGTTTGCGTCTGCTTCTCCTTTGTATGCTGCGCCCCTACCTCTTCCTCTTCCTCTGCCACGTTGTCCCCGTCCTCTCGGTGGGGGAGTTGATGTAGGGGTTGTTCTTCCCGTTTGCCGTCCCCTCCTCGGCATCTGGTACTCGTCCAAAAAAGATGCCGGCTTAGTTATAATCTCGATTTCCGATGATGTACTTGCCGTGTTGACTGAGATATTGGTATCTGAGTCGCTGGTTAGTGCTGCGGATGGAGGATCCTGTTTGGTGTTGGTTGGCAACGCTGAATCCACTTGTGTTGATTGTATGTTGTACAGATAGTCGTACTTATGACTAAGTCAGAATGCATCCATTTTCATAGTCAACACAGTCACAATGTAACTTCCTCTGCTTGCGTTGTTTTATATCTTCTTCGTGTTGTAGTAGTCTTCTTTTCAAATCCTCCTTGAATTTTCTGATGGTTTCCTGGTCATCACTTTGTTTAAGTTCATCCTCAATCGTTGAGATTTCTTTTAGGATTGCATCCCTATCTTCCCATGCGTACTTGATCAATATGCATAGCATGTTTTTGGAACTGATGGCAGAATTATCAGATTAATCACAGAGGCCTGCAGTTCCTAGGATCGGGGAAGGGGAGGTCTTTTCCAATAGTGCCCTCACACACCCCGAAGGATGTCATGCTTCATCATTGGGCTGCTCCTCGTCGGGCCGGCGCTGCAATGCCCGACGGGCACCTCGAAGGGCTCTTTAGCGGAGGTCTTTTGGTGATGAAGCCGGTGGGTGAGTGCGGGTGTGTGGGCTGGGTAGTGCGGTGAGAGTGAAGAGTAAAATGGGTCTAGGAGAACCCTAACATAATGTGTTTATTATTACGGGACCCTAGCCTAACTAAAAGTATGGGCCCTAACTGGAAATTATGATCCTATAGGGCTGATGTGGTGTATAAGGTCAACATGTTTCGTGCCTAGTAGCCCCTAGCGGGTCAAGTGGCACTTCATCAGGACCAAAGTGAATAGAAAAAGTACTCTAGCACTATAGCATTGCTGGTTTACCACTTGGCCAAATAATAACCAGATGCGGATAATGCCCCGGGTAAGCTTGTTCACAAGTGGAAGACCTAAAGGGAGGGGGGGGAAAAGGTTAAAAACAACAAGAAGAGAAACATAATCTAATTAGACAAGGCGGTTACATACAGCTATAATCAGCAGTAGGTGTAGTGTGACCAGTGAGACTATCTACAAGTACGAGGGGGAAGTAACTGAGGTTGAGCGTACTTGAGCAGTGTCAGCCTTGTCTAATTAGATTGTTTCTCTTCTTGTTGTTTTTATCCCCCCCCTTAGGTCTTCCACCTCGGAACACGCTTACCTGGGGCATTATCCGCATCTGGTTATTATTTGGCCAAGTGGTAAACCAGCAATGCTATAGTGCTAGAGTACTTTTTCTATTCACTTTGGTCCTGATGGAGTGCCACTTGACCCGCTAGGGGCTACTAGGCACGAAACATGTTTACCTTATGCACCACATCAGCCCTATAGGATCATAATTTCCAGTTAGGGCCCATACTTTTAGTTAGGCTAGGGTCCCGTGATAATAAACACATTATGTTAGGGTTCTCCTAGACCTATTTTACTCTTCACTCTCACCGCACTACCCAGCCCACACACCCGCACTCACCCACCGGCTTCATCACCAAAAGACCTCCGCTAAAGAGCCCCTTCGCGGGTGCCCGTCGGGCATTGCAGCGCCGGCCCGACGAGGAGCAGCCCAATGATGAAGCATGACATCCTTGGGTGTGTGTGAGGGCACTATTGGAAAAGACCTCCCCTTCCCCGATCCTAGGAACTGCACGCCTCTGTGATTAATCAAGTTACTCTGGAGCACGGGTGCAGGACCTGTTTAAATATTAGCTCCAGGTCCCCTCAGTTTATTATAGGCAGTATTATCAGCCCATTCTTCTAGCATGCGTGGGTTGGGTGACTCATAGGAAGGGGTGACATATATCCTGAGTCCCCGTGGCACCATGTTCTTGTCCACATAATCTTGGAGGGAGATGGCCTCCCACCACTTGGATGTCTCAGATTTTTTCAGTTTCTCATATTGTTTGAGCTTGGTACTGAGTGACAAATCTTGATTCTGTGATGTTGCTGCATTTTGTCCCTTTCCTGGAGCACGTGCAAAAAGCATCTGTGCAGCCATGCGTCATGGCGTTTCTTCCTTCATAGTGTTCTGCAACCCAATGATGTGCGTATAGTTTTTATTGTAATGCAAAGAATGGGAAATCTCTGGCGGTCTCGCCCGATGCTCCAGAGATGGTACACTGAGTCAAAAAATCTTCCCCTCCCTGGTTGGGAAGTTCCTGATGCCGCGTGCACTTGTGAGAAAGACCCACAGATTGAAGGTTAAAGGCACTAAAAAATGACTCGCCGCACTCCTACTGTAGTGGATGTAACTGGCACAATCCTACTCAAATGCGTTGGAAGCGTAAGGCGAGAGAAATTATGTATTTGGACAGCTTCTCGTTCACTTTGCCTTTATTTACATGAGCAATTCTTATTTTTCGAAGCTATGCACCTGTTTTAGATGTTGCACTGTAACAGCCAGCCACGTTTAGTTGTAATGGTTCGTTAAACAGGAATCAGGTACTAATGTATTTATTCATACACTTTGTGTCTTACATAGGCTACACTGACCTGTTTTACGATGGCCACCACCTTTATTTATGGCTTGATGTACTATGTGCCAGAAGTCCTTTCTTTGTGTTACTTCACCTCTATGTAATGGACTTTCAAGTAATCACTTGTTGTTTGATCAAGACAGTGTTACTGTCGAAACGCGTAGCAACTGAGTAATAAAAACTCTGCACGAGCAAATTATCATTCCGAGTGTGCGCCTTATTGGACTTTTTGTTTTTGGATATATTTATTTACATATATCTAATTAAAAATATTATTAAACTAATGATTGTAATGTATAGTATGATGTAATAATTTTTTTATGGAAAAATAATATATATATTACCTACTGGTGGTAGCCAGTAGGTAGTTATAGTTAAAACCTAGTTTCCATAGGAAAAGCATTTTTTGATTTGCTAATAACTTTGGCGTCGTTTGACGAATCTTTATGAAATTTTGCAAAAAGTTGCACTTTTTAGGTTAGCTCCTATCTTGAAAGTTTGGGGGTGATTTGTCAAACGGGGGCTGAGAAAAAAGGGGGATCCCAAAACGCGTTTTCTCCATGTTAATTTCCATAGGAAGTTTTGCGATGAGCTACAGCCCGAACTGCTGAACGGAATTACCTCAAATTTGGCAGAAAGGTAGAGCTTGGTTCAGAAAGCGACCTTTTTTTTAAATGGGGTAAATCCGTTCAGTAGTTTTTGAGAAATACAAAAAATAAGAGTCAAAAAATCAATTTCCCATAGGAAACTTTGTGCAAGGCTGCAGCCGCAACTACTGAACGGAATTACCCCAAATTTGGCAAAAAGGTAGTGCTTGGCTCAGAAAGCGACCTTTTGTAAAATGGTGTAAATCCGTTCAGTGGTTGCTGAGAAATAAGAAAAATAAAGGTTTTGATATCTGGGCGGAGCCTAAGTCCCGTGCACGAGCTTCACTGTGATTGGCTGCAAACACTCCAAACCAGGAAGTGTTGGCAGCCATCATGTGGCTCGGTAGAAGCGAGTCACTAGAAAACAGAGAAACAAAGGTATAAAACAAGAGAAGGGGGCAGGGTAGAAACACTGTGACCCCCTAGGCCTGCTCAGGGGGTCCCAGAAGGACCCCAGGGCCAAAAAAAGCATTTTTTATAAATGAAAAAAAATCAGCGCAATTCGCGCTGGGGTTGCAGGTTCCCACGTTTTATTTTAATGAGGTCCCCGGGTGGGCTAGGTCCCGCGGGCATTTCTTAAAAAATAATAGCTGGGGGTCGCTGGGGCTGCGGGAGCCCGCTGGGGTCCTCGCAGCCCCGGGGCTTCACTCATATTGGGAGGGGGTTGCGCGGCACCTCTCCTGGAGCCCTCCATGTGCTTATAACTTTGGCGTAGTTTGACGAATCTTTACGAAATTTTTAAAAAGTTTCTCTTTTTGATCAGCTCCTATCTTGAAAGTTTGGGGGTGTTTGGTCGAGGGGCTGAGAAAAAGGGAGTCCCAAAATGTGTTTTCTCAATGCATTTTCCATAGGAAACTTTAGACAAGGCTACAGGTCAAACTGCTGAACGGAATTACTCCAAATTTGTGAGGGAGAAAGGTTGTGGTCGAGAAAGCGCGCTTTTGTTGAAATGGTGTAAATCTGTTCAGTAGTTTTTGAGAAATATCAAATTTTACAGATATCGATATTTGAGAATTCTGACATCTGATTGGCTGAGGGTTACGAGCACAAGCTCGCGGCTCATTGGCTGTGAACGGTTGAAACTAGGAAGTGTTGGCAGCCATTTTGTGACTTAGTCTGTCAGCTCGCATCTCTCCGTGTAGAAGCCATCGGGTGTGTAGTTTTACCTCTGCGAGGCAACACTGGCATCTGTGTCTGTGTAAGATACTCCTTTCATGCTGCCTCTCCCCACATCACGAGGTTGCAGCTATGCCTTTAGAAGCCTGTCCGTTGGCTCGGAGCTCTGTGAGTCAGTCTGTTGGCACGACCCTCTACACAACCCAAACACCACTGCACTACCTAACTAAACACTAAACCACTACTGCCAGCACGACCCCCAACACTACAGAAACACCACTGCACTACCTTAAACCCTAAAACACTACCCCCAGCACGACCCCCTACACTACCCAAACACCACTGCACTACGTAACTAAACACTAAACCACTACTGCCAGCACGACCCCCTACACTACAGAAACGCCACTGCACTACCTTAAACCCTAAAACACTACCCCCAGCACGACCCCCTAAACTACAGAAACACCACTACACTACCCTAAACCGTAAAACACTACCCCCAGCATGACCCTCTTCACTACCCAAACACCACTGCACTACCCTAAACCCTAAAACACTACTCACAGCAGGACCCCCTACACTACGTAAAGACCACTGCCCTACCCTAAACCCTAAATGTACCCCCAGCACCACCCTCTACACTACACAAACACCACTGCACTACCGTAAACCCTAAAACACTACCCACAGCAGGACCCAGGACACTACACAAACACCACTGCACTACCCTAAACCATAAAGCACTACCAGTCCATTGGCTCACAGCTCTGTGTTTGCGAGCCGACGGCCCTTAGCTCTCTCTGTGCGAGCCGAGCCCACGGGCCGTAGCTCTCCCTTTGCGAGGCTGCCCGATGGCCCGCAGGTCTCCCTGTGCTAGCCGGATCGCAGTTGTCAGTCTGCGAACCGATATTGGGAATATAAGGCGGCTCTAAAAAGAGCCTTTGTGTTTATTAGTTGGAGCTACATATAAGTGCGGATGCACAGCTTCAGGTTATTCAGAAAAACTCGATTTCCCTGATCTGTGAAGTGTACTCCATCACTTCTGTAGATATCAGCCATATCATAATGTTTGTTGTTGTTGTAGATCGACCCCATTCTATGGTCTCTGAGGTATGCAGACACAGCTTTGTTGACATTCTTCCTAGATTTTTCAATCAGAGGACAACATTTTTTGACCATTTCCACTTCTGTCTTTGGCATATATTGGAATATACAAAGACAGTTTGAGGCAAAAGCAACATCAATTGTCTAAAGGTGTCCTTCATTAGCATTTCCAAACCTACCCCAGTCATTGTGCCTAGGTCATTTCCACCACAGTGCACAATCATGAGGTCAGGGAGTTGGAGATGCAAACAGGTTTTAACCAAAGGGAGTAATTGGTGCCCCTTCAATCCTCTCTGTCCAAACCTTAATGTCCACATTTTGTAAACCTAGTTCTAAGTCAATACGTCTCTGTTCTGCATACCTCTTGCACCAGAAACCATAGCTATGTCCTACGATCCACACTAGCATTTTGAAGGTGTAGCTGAAAGATATGGATAGATGTCTGTAGCTCATGCAGTCCGTTCGTAGAATAAGAGATATGTTTAAAGATGGGGAACTACTTTTTTTCTCATACAAAACCATAACTGATTGGGAGATGAAAAACATTGTTTACTAAAAAGTAGGGTGCATATTAGTTTGTCGAAAAGCATCTTTGTGATTGGTTAATAAAAAGCAGTTTCAACGTAGAGTTCATATGATAGGATAAAATTTGCTCAGTTCAACCACACCTGCTACTTGCATTTGGAAGGCACTGTGAGAACTTAAAACAATGGTGAACTTTTAACCTGCACGTGCCCTTAAATGTTCGAGAAAATGTTGCAAAAAAATATCGTGAGGTTTGAAAAAATGATGAACTTTTAACCTGCACGTGTCGTAGAATGTTCTAGAAAGTTTGTTGATAGAATACGTTGAACTTCTCACCTGTATGTGTTCTTAAATTTTTTAAACTGTTTATATGGAAAGTTAAAAAATAACCAATAGAGAGAAGTTTTGCAATTTGAAAAAATAAAGGAACTATTCTGATTTGTTCTTTACATGTATTTATGTGTGGAGCAACAGGAAATTGTGTAATTACTGATTCCATTCTTGATGAGAGTGGTGCATTACATGTACTGTGTGACAAAGAAAGAATTGCAAATTTGGCAGGGAGAAAGGTCTTGGTGCAGAAAGCGCGGTTTTGTGGAAATGATGTAAATCCGTTCAGTAGTTTTTGAGATATTAAAGGAAAAAAAGATATATATATCTGGACTCTGCCTAACTCCCGAGCACAAGCTTGCCTCTGATTGGCTGCTAACCATTCAAACCAGGAAGTGTTAGCAGCCATCTTGTGTCTCGCATCGAGTGAAAATATAAAAGAAAGGTCCCGGGGGCAATTTATTATACCGGAGCTCTGTCTGTATGAGATACCGCTTTCACGCTGCGTCTCCCTACATCAGCAGGTAACGTACCCTTTTCCACCATCAACAGCATACCTCCAACAACATACTTGGGCCCGCAAGTCTGCCTCTGAGAACCACTTGTCGGCTCACAGCTCTTCGGGTGCGAGTTCTCGGGCCCGCAGTTGTATCTGTGAAGCCAATACTGGAAATATACCGGAAGGTGTCTCTCTGCGAGATACGCTCTTCACGCTCCCTCTCCCCACATCGGTGTTCCGCAGCTATCCCTTTGGAAGCCGATGGCCCGCACCTTTCCCTATACTAGTCGGCCCGCAGGTGTTCCTCTGCGAGCTGGCCCGCAGCTCTTCCTCTGCGAACTGACGGGCCGCGGTTCTCCCTCTATGAGCCTGCTAGTCGGCTCGCAGTTCTTCATCTACGAGCCAGACCGCCGGCTCTTAAGTCTCTGAGAACAGATGTAATGGAGGCAACGATCATGCAGGTCGGACACCCAACACTGCTCCGACATCCCCCAGTAGGAGCTCCTTGTCCGCCATCTACCCTCACCCCCACCCCCCACAAACAAATGTGATAGTCACGTTAGGTTGGACAAATAAGAATCTTAGTCATGTATGGATTTACATATAAAACATTTTATTAAAACAAAACAACAACAATTAAAACTATGTACAGCCATGTCGTGTCATCGCTGGACCATTTGTGAATCACAGCCTGTAAGACAAAAAGAAAGATAAGATGGTGCGTCATGCGTCCAGCAAAGGAGAAAGAGAAAGAGTGAGGGAGAAAGAGAGAAATAAAGAAAGAGTGAGAGAGAGAGGAAGACAAAGAAATAGAGAAAGAGTGAGAGAGAGAGAAAGAGAGAAAGAGTGAGAGAGAGGAAGAGAGAGAGAAAGAGTGAGAGAGAGAGAGAGTGAGAGAGAGGAAGAGAGAGAGAAAGAGTGAGAGAGAGGAGAGAGAGAGAGAGAGGAAGACAGACAAAGAAAGAGTGAGAGAGAGAAAGAGTAAGATACAAGGAAAAGAGAGAGAGAGAAACAGTGTGAGAGAGAGGTAGAGAGAAAGAGAGAGAGAAAGAAAGAATGAGAGAGAGGAACAGACAGAGAAACAGAGAAAGTGTGAGAGAGAGAAAGGAAGAGATGGAGAGGGAGTGTTGACACTGGAGAAAATCTTCGCAGCTTACCTTTGTGCCTCCGGTGTGTCTCCAACCACGTGCCGGGACATAGTGCACCCTTAAGTTTAGTGATCTGAAAGATAGTATAGAATTAGTAATTGCAGAGTACATACAACTGCACACGCCTAATTATCTGTTTCGGCAATACGCACTCAGGCTGCTGCAGCCCATGCACTCCCACTGCTCGGAGGTGTCTGTGCACTCTTGTGCGCCCAGGCTGCTGCACACTATCCAATCCCACCGCGCAGAGGTTACTGCCCGCTGCTGTGGAAAGAAATATCTCTGCTCACCTTCCGCCACCGGCGTGTGTGTAAGAGGGTGCACCATGTGCTGAAGCAACTTTGTCAGGTGTTGTCAGGATAGCCACGCATCATCGCAGTTTGTACACACGTTCAGCTGTGGTGGTGTGGGGGGGACGTCGATTAGTGAATCACAGCCTGTTAGATAAAAAGCAAGATCGGATTGTGCGTCATTCATCCATCAAAGGAGAGAGAAGAGAGAGAGAGAGAGAGAAAGAAAGAGTGAGAGGAAGACCGAGAGAAAAAGAAAGGAGTTAGAGGAAGACAGAGAGAAAGAGACAAACAGTGGGAGTGACAGGAAGAGAGAGAGAAAAAGAAAGAAAGAGTGAGAGGAAGACCGAGAGAAAGAGTGAGAGAGAGCGAAGAGAGAGAAACAGTGAGAGACAGAAAGAGAGAGAGAGCGTGAGAGAGAGGAAGACAGAGAGAGAAAGAGTGAGAGAAAGGAAGAGAGAGAGAGAAAGAGTGAGAGTGAGGAAGAGAGAAAGTGTGAGAGAGAGGAAGACAGAGAAAGAGAGAGAGTGAGATACAAGGAAGAGAGAAAGAGAGAAACAGTGTGAGAGAGAGGAAGAGAGAGAGAAACAGTGTGAGAGAGAGGAAGAGAGAGAGAAAGAGAGGGAGAGAGAGGAAGAGAGAAAGAAAGAAAGAGAGGAAGAGAAAGAGAGAAAGAGTGTGAGAGAGAGAGAGTGAGAGAGAGAGAAAGAGTGTGAGTGACAGAAAGGACGAGATGGAGAGGGAGAGTGAGTGTTGACACTTTGGAGAAAATCCTCACAGCTCACCTTTCTGTCACCGGTGTGTCTCCAACCACGTGCCGGGATATAGGGAAGCCCTCAAGCTTAGTCATCTGAAACATAAAAATGGAATCAGTAATGGATGAGTACATACAACTGCGTATGCCTAAATCGCTGTCCCGCCTTTGTGTATCCAGGCTAGTGTACCCCATCCACTTCCACTGCCCAGAGGTGTCTACCCGCTGCTGTACACCCAGGCTGCTGCACTTCATCCACTCCCTCTGCCCAGAGGTGTATGACAGCCGCTGCGCACCCAGGCTGCTGCACCCCATGCACTCCCACTGCCCGGAGGTGACTGCCCACCGCTGCGCAAACAAGCCTCTCTGCTCACCTTACACCACCGGCGTGTGTCGAAGAGGGTCCACCACGTGCCGAAGAAACCTCCTCACCCGTTGTGTACACGCGGAGAGCGTAGCTCACAATTCAGGTTGAGTGTTGATTGCAGGATGGCCACGCTTCATCGCAGGCCTGCAAGACAAAACGCAAGATAAGATTGTGCGTCATGCGTCCATCAAAGGAGAGAGAAAGAGAGATAGAAAGAAAGAGTGAGAGGAAGACAGAGAGAAAAAGAAAGAAGGATTGAGAGGAAGACCGAGAGAAAGAGAGAAACAGTGGGAGTGACAGGAAGAGAGAGAGAAAAATAAAGAAAGAGGGAGAGGAAGACAAAGAGAAAGATAGAAAGAGTGAGAGAAGAAGAAAGAGAGAGAAAGAGTGTGAAGGAGAGAAAGGAAGAGATGAAGAGAGACAGTGAGTGCTGTGTCTCCAACCACGTGCCGGGAGATAGTGGAGCCCTCAAGCTCCCACATCTAAACATAGTACAGAATTAGTAATGGGAGAGTATATACGATTGCGTACGCCTAAGTCGCTGTACCGCCTTTGTGTATCCACTCCCGCCGCCCAGACGTATTTGCCCACCGCTGCGCACCCAGGCCTCACTGCTTACCTTTTCGCGGACAGGGCACCCTCCGCATCATGCGGTCTCGCTCCGCAGGCCAACAGGTCTCACATTTGGTGCTGCATCTTGATTTTGCCATGCCAGAGGACATACTAGTGCACCTATCATCATCGCAGGTTGCACACCCGCTCAGTCCTTGCGGTGACACTAACTCAGTGAACAGTGAGGCCACGCACGTGGTGGTAGGCCTCCCTGTTCGGTGGCTCAGGCCTACACTGCGGTCCAGCAGGGCACACAAAACCTGAGCAGTCCAGACCGCTGGGACAGGCCATCACTGCAGGCTGTACACCCGCTCAGCAGTTAAGGTACCCGTACCTCAGTGGACCGAAAGTCACCGTCCCGTGCCGGTGTGCCTGTGCCGGCCGCAGTGCATCCGGTGCGAGCAACTCTGAAATGGCGTCGAGTACGTGCGCCCGGTCTTTTTTATTGGCAGGGTCAAGTGACCAGTGACGCCTGTGCTGGATGGGTGTGGTGTGGGTGTATACTAGCCGTGAGGGAGTGGCTGTGGCGTACTGACAACTAGGGTGTGACCAGCAGATCACTGCAATGAAAATCTGGGCCATGTAGCGTTATTGTCCTTCCCTGTAAGCGTAAGCGGAGTGGGCTGGCCTGGCGTATGCCAGTTCTGCGTGAGGCTGTGAAGAATGACTCCGGAGCTATGGGCGTGGCTCCATCGTGAGCTGTATGAGGAATCAATTGATGCGGCACTGTTGCCAGATTGGGCTAGATCACTCACAATTGGGCTATATTTTTCCCGGTTGTGCGGTAAAATTTAGGTTTGTGCTAGTTGCCAGATTATAAATATATATACAGCTCTCCAGCAAACTAGTATGTTAAAGCGCTTTATTAGACAAATATTTACTTGGCAGCCTGCTGCAACATCAATTCCAATCCATTCACCGACTGCTTGACGATGTCCCTGCCCCTCCTTCCTTAAAGTAGCAATATTGGGCTAGTTTGGGCTACTTTTTGGTTGTCTTTGGGCTAGAGAATGCTTAAAAAATCTTGCAACACTGCCATGCCGGTGTTCTTGTTGTAGTGCTGCCGGCATCCGGGTCGCAAGCGTCAATGTGTTACTCTGTGAGCCAAGTCCCTGAACATGGCCAACATGGAAGGTACGGGGAATCACTGACCCTACATTCATCCATAGTTCCACACAAGAAAGATGGTGGACATGACACATCTGTGTGGGTGTGAATGTTTATTGCACATTCAGTGGAGTATTGCAGCTGTAGCAATACTGGGCCATGCAAAATCCAAATTTCAGTTTTTGGGACATGGAGGGCATTCAATTAGAGACAAGCTCGTTGTCGGAGTTAGGGTGCGCCAACATATGTACTTATACAATCACTCCGCCAATCCCCACGCACTTATAAATTCACTATACACTCTCCTTGCAGTACTCTAATCATCCAGTCTCTACGTACGTACTTGTACAATGACCGAGACAAAGTTACATAACCAAAGTTTTCTCCCACTGTCAAAGGTAAGTTGGTTGCATACGCTGTCCAGAGCACAATGTAATGTGGTAGGGCCCAGGGGCAGCATGTTGCATACATAATGAACACACGGACACAGATAGATAGTGGAACTGGATACGAGCACGTGCACTCGACTCCTTTTTATTACCAGGGTCACATGTCCAGTGACGTCTGTGCTGGATGCGTGTGGGGTGAGTGTAAGCCAGCCCTCCGGGAATGGTTGGTGCTGGTAACAAGTACAACAGTAATCATCAGATCACACAGAGAGATTCAATCATAAAGGGGCCATGACTTGTGCTACACTAAGTTAGGGGCACCAGATCTGAAATCATACACAAAATATTCTGCCATAAAGGGTCCATCAGTTGTGGTGGACTGAGGTAGGTGCATCAGAAGCATTCCGCGTGTGCACAGCTAGCGATGATGCGTGGTCCGGGAGGGCCGCACTGGTAGCAATGTCTGTTGCCTACTGGACTGCGTCATCTGCAATCGCAACTCCATCTGAATTGTGAGCCCTGCTGTCCGCAGTGTAGATCGAAGGCAGTAGTCAGCACAGACATCGAGGAAAGCTTTTGTCACTTCCTCTTGAGAAAATTCAACGACATAGAGTACAATTCTGTCTGCAATTAATAAATCAAGAATGAATTCAAATTGTGAGCTCTGCTGTCCGCAGTGTAGACTGCCATTCAGTGTTCCTTTGGATTTGCAAGATGAATTTGGTCATTGTACTAAAGCTATAATTGATATCAAAAAAGTTCTTGAAGCAAGGATACTAAAAGGATATTATGTAGGTTTAAGGGTACGTGGCGATGACTTATGGTGCAGTGAGCTAGTGGCACCTGAAGCACTAAGCGTGTGCGCATCCTGCGATGATGCGTGGTCCGTGTGGGCCGCACTGGTAGCAATGTCTTTTGTTTAATGAATTCTGCCTTAATAAGGCCACGTGGTGTTTACTTGTGGTGCACTGAGTTAGTGGTACCTCTGGCGCTCAGCGTGTACGCAGCCTGCGATGATGCGTGGTCCGGGCGGGCCGCACTTGGAGCAATGTGTCATGCCTACTGGACTCCGTCATCTGGAATCGCGACTCAATCTGAATTGTGAGCCCTGCTGTCCGCAGTGTAGATCGAAGGCAGTAGTCTGTACAGACATAACTGTGCAGTGCTGTGCCGCTGTGTTCGCAGGGGGCTTGTGTCGAGGAGGCCCGCGGTCATGGCGGCAGCCACGTGGCAGGGTAAGGGTCGCCGCTCTGGCAGATGCATTGGCTTTCACACAAGTGAACCACGCCCAGAACCCCGGCCTATTTATTCACACTTCTATTCTGGAGTGGCATACGTTGGACCAGCCCACTGCGCTTCCGCTTACAGGGGCGACGACACAGGTTCATGACCGAGATCTTCCCCACTGCCTGAGGTAACATGGTTGCGTCCACTGTCCATAACACTACAAGCACCAGCTTGTTTTTGGATCGCACAGCAGATAGGTTTAATGAACATTATAATTAGAAATTAGCATTTAAAAAACTTTTGAAATTCACTGAAAAAACCATAGGTTTAAGGGACGTTATAGTTACAAATTATCATGTTAAAAATCTTTGAAATTCACTGAAAAAACCATAGGTTTCAGGGACGTTATAGTTACTTGCACATTTCACTCGTACAAAACCATAGAAATTCGGCCGTTATAGTTAGTTGAGCTAACTATAACTCACGCCCCCACAATGCACTGCTGATAACGTCACATATTACATCATTCATGACATGGTCAGTGACATCACTGATGACCTCTCAAATGACATCACTGATGACATCATCCAGTGACTGTGTGTTTATGTAAAGTTTAAATATGTTTTATAAATATATTGGCCAAGGTATATTGTAGAATGAGTGGCTGTATAAGTGTGTGGATGGAGGATTTAGTAGGTGTGTGACTGACTGTATAAGTGAGTGATTAAATGTCTCTTACTGAATTCATGGGTTAGTGACGAAACTGTGTGAATGTCTGGATCAGTCTGCCTATTGCTGTGTAAGCTGCTGCATTGGTTGATGAGTAGCTACATGAGTGTCTATATGGGTTATTGATTGGTTGCCTGAGTATTTGTATGGGTGCTTGAGTGTGTGTGTGAGTGGGTGGGAGGTGTGTGACTTTGTGCATAGATGTGTGAGTTCTTTATTCACTGGGTGTATGGGTTCAAGAGTGCATGTCGAAACAGCTGTATGGGTGGGTGAGTGTGTGTATGGGTGTGTTGGTGAGTGAATGGATATCTCAGTGCTACATGTCCAAGTAATTACATATGTAAAACGCAGTGCATGAGAGAGTTGGAGTATATAAATGACTATACGTGAGAGTCCGTGATTGTGAGAGTGCTGTATGGATGAGTGTGTACTTGTATCAGTGATTGTATAAGAGAGTAAGTATATGTTAATATCACTATGAATAAGTGAGGTTGTGTGTGTATAACTGTATAGCTGAGTAAATAGAAGTGTGATTGATTCTTTGCATGACTGACTAGATGTGTGAGTAACTCTGGATGAGTGGCGGTGTGTGAGTGTTTGTATAGGTGTATGAGTGCCTATAATAGTGTTGTATTGATGAGTCACTGCATGTATGAGTGACTTTATGGGTGAATGAGTGGATGTGTGTGTAGACCTAGGAATCAGTGCGTGCGTATGTAGTAACTGGTATTGGTGTCTGTATTGTTTCGAAAATGGTAGTCTGTATTTTAGAATGGGTGTATCAAAGGTTTTATTAAGGTATGAGGAGGTGCATCAGATTTTCACGTGGATGATGTCATCAGTGATGTCATCAGTGATGTCATCAGTGATGTCATTTGAGATGTCATCAGTGATGTCATCAGTAATGTCACTGACCATGTCATGAATGATGTAATATGTGACGTCATCAGCAGTGCATTGTGGGGCGTGAGTTATAGTTAGCTCAACTAACTATAACGGCCGAATTTCTATGGTTGTGTACGAGTGAAATGTGCAAGTAACTATAACGTCCCTGAAACCTATGGTTTTTTCAGTGAATTTCAAAGGTTTTTAACATGATAATTTGTAACTATAACGTCCCTGAAACCTATGGTTTTTTCAGTGAATATATATATTTATATATATATATTTATATAATCTACTGGCGGTCGCCAGTAGATAGTTATAGTTAGGACCTATCCGCAACATTCTATTTGAAATAACTCTTGCGCCGGTTGACGAATCTTCGCGAAATTTTCAAACTTTGTGGCCCGCTCCGGTCCGCTCCTACCCTGAAAGTCTCGGGGTGATTCGTCAAGCGGGAGCCGAGAAAAAGGGGGTCCCAAAACGTGTTTTCCCCATTCATTTTCCCATAGGAAACTTTAGCCACGGCTACAGCCCGAACTGCTGAACGGAATTACACCAAATTTGGCAAAGAGGTAGTTCTTGGTTCAGAAAGAACCCTTTTTGTTAAATGGTGTAAATCCGTTCAGTAGTTCCTTGAGAAAATCAAAAGGAAAATCACATATATATCTATGGCCGCGTCGGATTCGCGCACCGTGAGCGCACCCTGCGCGCACCCTCCCGATCACGAGCTGCATGCTAATTGGCTTTCAAGTGGCTGTCAACACTCCAAATCAGGAAGTGTTGGCAGCCATTTTGTCCCTCGGTAGAACCGAGGCACAAGAAACAAGTGCGCAAAACGCACAAAGGGGGCAGGGTAGAAACACCCTGACCCCCTAGGTCTGCTCAGGGGGTCCCACAAGGACCCCCTGGGCAGAAAAAAGCATTATTATTATTTTTTAAATTGGCGGGATGCGCTTAGGGTGCGCGGATCCCACCGATTAAAAAACAAACAAAAAAAAAACCACAAGAAACAAGTGCGCAAAACGCATAAAGGGGGCAGGGTAGAAACACCCTGACCCCCTAGGCAGAAAAAAGAAAAAAAAAAAAAAGACCGGCATCGTGCCGGAGGCCCGCCCCCTCCCTGCAGCAGTCTGCAAACGCGCCCCCTGGCGCGTTTTAAGAAGGGGAAGTAATTCCCTTGAATACTGGGGGTCCCTGGGGGCCAACTAGCCCACCAGGAACCTCCGGTATGCGCCAGGGGCTGCGTTGCAAAGAGGTGTACAGAGGCCACGCCCCTTTTACACCTCTCTGCAACGCAGCTCTGTGGCGCTTTTGGAGGTACATGGTGGGCTAGTTGGACTCCAGGAACCCTCAGTATTCAAGGGGACTTAATCCCCCAACTTAAAACGCGCCACGGGGCGCGTTTGCACAGTGGTGAAGGGAGGGGCGTGGCTTCAGGTGACATGTGTGCAAACAGGCCCCATGGCGCGTTTTAAGATGGGGAATTAAATCCTCTTCAATCCTGAGGGTCCCTGGGGGCCAACTAGCCCACCAGGTACCTCCAGTAAGCGCCACGGAGCTGCGTTGCAGAGTGTTGTAAAAGGGGCGTGGCCTCTGAACACCTCTCTGCAACGCAGCTCTCTGGCGCATACTGGAGGTATCTGGTGGGCCAGTTGGCCCCTAGGGACCCTCGGGATTGAGGAGGAATTAATTCTCCAACTTAAAACGCGCCACAGGGTGTGTTTGCAGACATGTCACTTCAGGCCCCACCCCCTTCCTTCACCATTGTGCAAATATTCCTCTAAAATCAGCCGAACTACGAATTCCGATTTACTCACCTGTTATCAGGAGAGACCTCAGTGCTGCATCTTTGAGCCCAGTACTGATCCTGAAAAGTAATTTTAACCGTACTTACCAGTAACTTGAATTTCCTTCCATAGGCTAACATTGACTGGTTTCACTTGGAAATTCTTCTAAGTGTGGAGTCTTGGAACTTTATAATATTCCTCTAAAATCAGCCGAACTACGAATTCCGATTTACTCACCTGTTATCAGGAGAGACCTCAGTGCTGCATCTTTGAGCCCAGAACTGATCCTGAAAAGTAATTTTAACCGTACTTACCAGTAACTTGAATTTCCTTCCATAGGATATCATTGCCTGCTTTTTGCTGAAAAAGTTTCTAAGTGTCGATTTTTGAAACATACAAATATTCCTCTAAAATCAGCCGAACTACGAATTCCGATTTACTCACCGGTTATCAGGAGAGACCTCAGTGCTGCATCTTTGAGCCCAGTACTGATCCTGAAAAGTAATTTTAACCATACTTACCAGTAACTTGAATTTCCTTCCATAGTCTAACATTGACTGGTTTCACTTGGAAATTCTTCTAAGTGTGGAGTTTTGGAACTTTATAATATTCCTCTAAAATCAGCCGAACTACGAATTACGATTTACTCACCTGTTATCAGGAGAGAACCCAGTGCTGCATCTTTTAGCCCAGCACTGACCCTGAAAAGTAATTCTAACCGTACTTACCAGTAACTTGTATTTCCTTCCATTGGAATCCATTGTCTGGTTTTCAGCAGAAAAGTTTGTGTCGATTTTCACAAACTACAAATATTCCTTAAAAATCGCCTGTATGACTTAAACGCATTCTTTCAACTGTTTACAGGAGATGCACCAGTGCTGGATCCAGGATCCACCACTGAGTAAGAAAAAGTAACGATAACACTACTTACCTGCTAAGTGAATTTCCTCCCATAGGATAACATTGGTGATTCTATGTGAAAAAGTTTCTAAGTGTCAACTTTTAAATACAATAATATTCCTTAAAAATCACTACTGTAACCAAAACGCTTTTATTCAACTGTTTACAGGAGATGTCCCAGGACTGAATCTAGGATCCAGTCCTGTGGTTAGAAAAGTAATCCATAAAGTAACTAATTGCATTTAACTAGAAATTCACATTGAGCTCAATGTTGCATTGTGTTTGAAATTGTGTTGCCCATTGCAACAACTGTAACTACTGTACTTAAAAGTCTATTGCCTATTTGCAAAGTATTTAAACTAAAGTAATTCATTCTGAGAAAGTATATTTTGTAATGTAATGTATAATGTAATTACAATGTAATTTAAAAAATAAAATATGTAAAAATAAATAGTTTAAAAAAATGTAGTAAATCAGTATCAAAAAAATAAATATAACAATTAATACATTTAAAAATTGTCATTTACAAAACCTTTGAAATTCACTGAAAAAAACCATAGGTTTCAGGCACGTTATAGTTAGAAATTAGCATTTAAAAAACCTTACAAATTCACTGAAAAAACCATAGGTTTTAGGGACAGTTATAGTTAGTTGGACATTGCACTCGTACAAAACCCGTGAAATTCCCCCGTTATAGTTAGTTCAGCTAACTATAACTCGCGCCCCCGCAATGCACTGCTGATGACGTCATATATTACATCACTCATGACATGGTCAGTGACATCACTGATGACATCTCAAATGACACCACTGATGACATCACTGATGACATCATCCACGTGATAATCTGATGCACCTCCTCACACCCTAATATAACCTTTGATACACCCACTCTAAATTACAGACTGCCATTCGCAAAACCATAGACACTCCAACACCAATAACTACATACCCACTCACTGATTCTTAGGTCTACACACACATCCACTCACTCATCCGTACAGTCACTCATACTTACGGTCACTCAGTACAGGACTATCATATGCACTCATACTCCTATATAGACACTCAAACACCGCCACTCATCCATAGAGGTACTCACACACCTAGTCAGTCATGCAAATAATTAAACACACTGCCATTTACTCACCTATACAGTTATACACACACCAGCTCACTTACTCATACAAATACTAGCACATTCTTACGCTCTTATACAATCACTGATACAAGCACACACTCATCCATACAGTCACTCTCACAATCACACACTCTCGCTTATAGCTATTTATATACTCCAACACACATATATACTGCCTTTCACATATGTAGTTACTCACACATGTACCACTGGGACATACATTCACTCACTAATACACTCTTACACACACTTACCCACCCATACAGTCTATCACAGATGCACTCTTGAAACCATCCACCCAGTGAATCACCCACTCACACATCTATGCACAGAGTCGCACACACCCCACCCACACAAACACTCAGGCACCCATACAGATACTCAGACAACCAATCAATAACTCATATAGACACTCATGTAGCTATTCACAAACCCATGCAGCCACTTACACAGCAATAGACAGACGGATACAGACATTCACCCAGTTTAGTCACTAACCCATGCATTCAGTAAGATACGTTTAATCACTCACTTATAGAGTTAGTCACGCACCTACTAAATCATCCATACAGACACTTATACACCCACTCATTCTTCAATACGCCTTTCCCTATATATATTAAAAATATTTAAACTTTACAGAAACACAGTCACTGGATGATGTCATCAGTGATGTCATTTGAGATGTCATCAGTGATGTCATCAGTGATGTCACTGACCATGTCATGAGTGATGTAATATGTGACGTCATCAGCAGTGCATTGCGGGGCGCGAGTTATAGTTAGCTGAACTAACTATAACGGGGGAATTTCCACGGGTTTTGTACGAGTGCAATGTCCAACTAACTATAACTGTCCCTAAAACCTATGGTTTTTTCAGTGAATTTGTAAGGTTTTTAAATGCTAATTTCTAACTATAACGTGCCTGAAACCTATGGTTTTTTCAGTGAATATATATATATATATATATATATATATATATATATATATATATATATATATAGCTTCGAAACCTGGTTTCCACAGTTCCTTCACCCGGAACGAAAACAGGAACGGACTCCACTTAACTTGGTGCAATTTCTTTATTCAGCTTTGCAATTCACCGCCATGGCGCGTTTCGGCCTTCGCAGGCCTTGATCACATGACGCGTCTACGAAACCCTCCT
Source organism: Calotriton arnoldi (assembly GCA_963921515.1). Lineage (NCBI taxonomy): Eukaryota > Metazoa > Chordata > Amphibia > Caudata > Salamandridae > Calotriton > Calotriton arnoldi. The sequence goes on along the minus strand of CAWUFW010005793.1, from coordinate 271,415 downwards.
TATTTAAAGTGACATGTGCATACTAGATATGGAAGACAGACTTCCGTCAGGATTTACCAATCAATTTACATGATAAACCATTTGCATACTTTTCCGGAGTATTCATCATTAAGCATCAATACATTGTTTGTAATTATGACACATTAATATAATGAACTCCATTAAAATCACGAGCACAGATAAATTTAAAAACAATGCGAGCTATTTCATTCATAGATTTTACCGCATATACTTGTTTCCTTATTATCTGGTCAAGATGCTATTTTTTTCTATATGCCTGACAGTGGAAGTAATTTTCAGAATACCGCCCAAGTGGGCCTGTCTTTTAACCAATTGCTTAAAGTGCCTATACTTACAGTGCTAAGTGCAAGTGCAGTGTTGGTGCCTGTCATGACACCCTACTGTGCAAATGTGCCTATGAATTACTATTAAAATACTAAATCTAAAAAGTGAATACAAACGGAGGTTAAAATTTAAGGGAGATCAAATGCAGCAGTTTTGATATGTTCATTTGTCGGGATTAATTACTGCTATCTTTGTTTGAGTCAATCCCGTGTATGTTATACTGCAACCCCTAATAATGAGCAACTTGGTCACTAATGGCCTTCACAAGCATGTATATAGATCTTCACTTGTGTTTAACCCAAGTGGGTTCTTAGTGTCAAGCTCAAGTATGTAACTTGTCTCCAGACGTCTCAAAATAGCCTCCCTATTTCCGCCACGTCTCATATGTGGGACAGAGTCCACCACATAGAACCTTAAGAGTTCCACATTAGTATTGTGCACTTCCTTAAAATGACGTGCCACTGGATATGTGGTGTCAGAGTTAGTGATGGCTCTTAAGTGCTGGAGGATCCTCTTGTGAACCTGTAGTTTCGTACTACCCACGTAACGAAGTTCACAAGGGCACTCCAGCACATAGGTGGCGAATTCAGTTTTACAGTTCAGGGGCTTTTGGATCTTAACCGGTTGGTCTTTGAACGGTGAGACGCAAGTTGTCTTATTGACACCAAACTTGCACGCCTGACATGTCGAGCATATCCAATAACATAAAAAATTTAAAAAACAAATCATTTTCATGACAAAAAATTAAACAAATAAAAATGTACAATTTACTAAAAATATATTACATGCCACTACAATTTATACAAGAATAGGCAAAGTGTTGTACTCAGGAGGGGTAAAATTTACTAGTCCCACTCCACACAGTGCAACAGTAGAGAAACTGTTGGATTACACAGGAGTACAGTTTACTATTCCCACTCCAGTCAGTGCAACGGTAGGGTAATTGTTGGATTGCAAAGGGATAAAATTTACTATTCCCACTCCAGTCAGTGCCTCAGTAGGGAAAGTGTTGAATTGCGAAGGGGTATAATTTACTATTCCCACTCCAGTAAGTGCAACAGTAGGGAAAGTGTTGGATTGCGGAGAGCTAAAATTTACTATTCCAACTCCAGTCAGTGTAACAGTAGGGAAAGTGATGGATTGCGGAGGGGTAAAAATGTGCTATTCCCACTCCAGTAAGAGCAATAATAGGGAGTGTTGTATTGCGGAGGGGTGAAATGTACTATTCCAACTCCAATCAGTGCAATAGTAGGGAAAGTTTTGTATTGCAGAGAGGTTAAAATGTACTATTCCCACTCAAGCCAGTGCCGTATTAGGAAAGTGTTGGATTGCGGGGGGGGGATTTACTATTCCCACTCCAGTCAGTGCAACAGTAGGGAAAGTGTTGGATTGTGGAGGGGTAAAATTTACTATTCCTACTCCACTCAGTGCAACAGTAGGAAAGTGTTGGATTGCGGAGGAGGAAAATGAACTATTCCCACTCCAGTCAATGCAAGAGTAGGGAAAGTGTTGGATTGTGAAGGGATAAATCGTACTATTCCCACTTCAGAAACAGACTAACTTGAACAAAATAAAATGCTTTCAAAAACATACTAAATAAAAAAATAAATATAAAATAAATATAAACCAAATAAATATAAAACAACTAAATATTTTTTAAATAAAATTAAATATTTATTATAGTGTTTAAGACATATCTTAAATCACCACAAATATTATTATAATTAAAATACAAAACTAAATTCTCAAAATAATTATTTACATTTAAAAAGCACAACACAATTAACACATGCACTAATTAACATAATTATAAAACATTAATTAACTATTTTTAAATGTATTATTACTTAAATAAGTTTCTACCCTATATTTCTACAATTTCACAACACATATCTAAAATTAATTCTTCAAATTATATTATTTACACGTTACATAATTAAATCTTTATTAAATTATTAATAATGAACTATTACTAAAATAATTCAATGTAATTACCTCTCCACCCTTTATCCATTCAAAAGAAACAACCACACCTAATATATAAATTAAAAAAATATTATTTACATCATTTTCATAATTAATTGTCAATTAAACAATTATCATTAAAAATTAACTATAAAAAATTAACTTCCCACCCTTTACTCCTAGAAATAACATAATTCACACCTAATATATAACGTTAGGAATATCTTAGTTACATATTTTACATAATTATTTATCATTTCAATAATTTTTATAAATTAACATTATTTATTAATTATTATAATTAATTTCCTACACACCCTTTGACATACAAAAACAACACACACCAAAAAATAATAATATTGTATTACACAATTTACATAATTATCAATTACATTATTAATATTTATTAACAATTATTAATTAATTATAATTAATTTGCTTCCCACCCTAGACCGCTACAAAACACACAACTCGCACCTGAAATCTATTTTTTTAAATGAATTAAACAATTAATATAATGAATTATCAATTAAATAATTAATATTAATTAAATATTCTTTATTATTTAATTATAATTAATTTACTTCCCACCCTATACCCCTACAAAACACACAACCCGCACCTGAAACTTAATTTTAAAAAAATTACACAACTAACATAAATAATTATCAATTAAATAAAAAAATGATTAATTATTAATTAATTATAAATAATTTACTGCCCACTCTGTACCCCTATAAACCCCACAACCAGCTACAGTACAAACAATAAAAAATATATATATAAAATTAAATTTCAAAACTACTAATAATTAAAAAACTATATTAAAAACCATTAACAGGAATTAAACATTTTATAACATACAATTAAAATACATACTAAAATACATTGAAAAAATAATTGAAACTCGATATTCTGAACAACAATGTTTTGAAAACTATATTAATGATTTGTATATTTTTGTAAACACCATTTATGATTTCGATATTGTTAATATAGATCTTACCTTACAATCGATATTCTTGCACAGGATATTTCTGTGTGACGATAATTCAGACTTGATATTTCTGTCAGACGATATTTTAATTCCAATATTTTGTCTGAACACCGGCTTTGCCACTGCTTGGGTTTGATGAGCTGGTTCTGTTGCAGTTTCATCTTCAATGTCCACAGAACAAGCTGAGTGCTTGTCCTCCCCTTGTTGATTTTCTACTAAGGTGGAATAAGAATACAGCTAAGAAAATTTCCGCTTATAAAGGTTAAAAGTAAAATTAAGAAGTTAAAGATATTTTGAAGGTTTTAAATTTGAGCGAGTTTGAAAGTTAAAATGTAAATGGTACAAATGTTGAAAGTTAGGAAAGTCTGAGGTTAGGGAGTTTTTGCACTACATAACTTCACAAAGTCAGCTGAAGCGATATCCCGAAATTTTACACACTCCTTTACAGAGCCAAAAGCAATATGGGACGCACGCGCAAAGGAAGAAAGACATAGGTATGTTGTCTGACTTGTGAGCATAGCTGGGTCTTTCTTTCTTATATAATGCACTATTCGAAATTAGAATGTTAAAGTGTTCTCTGCAGAATCACTTACACTTCAGAAGTGGAAAAGTCCATCTTTTCAAATTTTTGCCACCCCAGTAACTGCCTCATCAATCAGTATTCCCATTGTCTGTGTGTAAATAGTGCTAGCAAAGGGTTCTCTCTGTGTGCTTAACCTGTGTTGATTGTTCAGGACAGAGAGTTTCTGGTTTAAGGACTGTAAATCTTATAGATTTCCTATGGATGTAGGACATTCTCCTGAAACCAGAGTATTTCCCAATTGAACTCTATTCTATTTTACTTCTAACTGTTTTACCCAGGGTGCCTAGAAACAATTCAGTTATGTACTGTGCGCTTTACAAAGAACTAAATATAAACATAAATCAGACCCTAAATCGTCTATATCTGTTTGGGTCTGGCCTTTGAACCAGCTTTTACATATAAAAATTACACGCAGCGCTTGATAATCTTACATTTCTTACCATTTGGCCTTCAGATATCATGGAAATGTCTTTTTAAATGCTCTGTGTGCTAGACGACAGTTTTGGAAACCCATTTTCACCTTCTTCATCTGAGCATAACTTCTCTTTTTGCAATTGAAGAAAGGGAAATTCCACCGATAAGAATTTGTACCTTGGTTGCACTTGTTTCATAGTTCTTTCATGTGCAGTGTCTCTGACAGTGAAACATTGACAAAAGAATATATTTATCTGTTTAAACTTGACAAAGGTAATGTATTATAGATACCACGGACTTCATAGTTTAGCAGCTCACAGTGTTTCCTTTTTTTCTAAATTTGGTTCAATCTAGGATTCATTTGATCAGCGACAAAGATGTCAAAGAGCATCATTTGCAGATGAGTATCAAAGAACTGTCAACAGATGAGACTGCAGTGTAAGTTCGGTCTTTGTAAACCATTTTGATATAATGTGTTGCTGTCTTCGATGTATTTAAATGAGACCGTGTATTTACAAAAGTAAGGGCCATATGTATGAAAGGGTTTTACCCATTCATGTCAGTGGAAAAGATGTGTTCTTACATATGGCCCTAAATATATTAGTAACTGCTGACCTTTGATTCATTATATAGTTTTAGACTTATATGAATATTATATTTGCAGTACAGCTCATCCGGAAGTCAAAATGTTTTCAAAGCTTGCACACTACTCTTAAAAAAGATTGTCACATTGTATATCCCAGTGCCTCGGGTTTGGAAACAAATACATTGACTCTTACAAAACGTTGTACTCATTTTTATTTTTTTTTAAATTTAGTTTAAATTATTTTTTTTATGAAGAAACAAGTAACAGAAAAACATCCAATACATGAAGAAAATATCATTAATGTATAATAATAAGATAAACCTATAATAAATATTGCTACGACAACAGCAAGTGGCATATACTAAATATAAATTAGGAACTAGTTTATTTCAAGCAGCTATGTGAGACATATCTATACTGAGATATTGCATAAAAACATGCACATGGGCTTCATACCATTATTTTCATATATGTATATATATGTTTATGAGCAGTGTGCATATTTGTTCTGCCTGTCCTTTTTTATAACGACTCTTGGTGTTGGTTTTACCACTATCTTGCTCCAGATCATTTTATTCAGTTTAAGTTGAATTGATTTAGTAGTTTTCTTTACTCTATTTTTCTCCACTTTTGGAGCATTTTAAACCCCATATATTTTAGAAAACTAGTAGAACAGCAAATTCTATTTTTTCTGCTGAGCTCCTAATAGTTTTGGCTCCTAAGTAAGGCATAAAAAGAAAGCTTTTAGACTGTCCGTGCATGTTTTTCCAGATTTTCACAGAATTGCATCTAGTATTTCTTTGCAGAGATGCAGATGCTGTTTAACAGCATAACTCATTTCTATTTGTTCTGGATAGATTTTACTATTGTTGAATTCAAAGGTCTATGCACATATTACATGCGCTTTGTACAGGTGCCAAGATTTTCACATATATGATTAGATTCCATGCATGGTGCCAGTTGATTTCAAGTGCCCCTTGATGTAAATCAGACAATTACAATCTTGTTAATAGTGACCACTTACTTCACCTCATGCTGGCATTACTTCATACAGGCATATTAATAACAAACATTGGCAAAGTCAGTAGATCTTAATGTAATGTGCTAATTAATGCACACGTGTAAACAAAATAAATGACATAGGAGGGCAGAACTTTCCGCGTCCGTTGAACGGGACACCGAACTCCTGCTTCCACGACGATGCAATCTCCCCTGATGAAGGGCTTTGCTTGCCCAAAATGCATTGGGTTTGCACAAGCATAACTTACCCAAGATTTTGGTGCTGACATGGCACACATTTTGACTATTGAATAAATCTCATCAATGGAATAAACTCTACATGTGACCTGATTATTGTTCCTACTTTTGATTAACATTGGATTACTCCTCTCTTTGGAACTTTGGCTGTGCATTCAGGGGATGTCACCCCTGGGGTGACGCTTTCTTCTAAATTTAGTTTAACCCACATATCTACCTTTTCCTCAGCATGAGGCTAGAGGTTCATCATGTCATGCAGGGTACTGGAGATGCACGTGATTCCGTAACTTTCCACATAAGAAAGGTATATGTCATCATGAAATCTCACGCGTATTTATCCTATTCTTTTAAACAAACATAATCTCCACAAAAATTCTGATCAAGAGCTCTGACTGCTTGCCCTCCTCCCAGTCTTCCTCTTCCAGCACACTCACATATACAAGTCCTGGCACAGCAGCAAGTGAGAAGGGAGAGTATCGACAGACTACCTTCTGGATTGAGTCTCGGCCTTTTGCCTAAGATCAAGTGTTGTGTTCCTTCAACACGGTATTATCCCCAAGCCAGCTGTTGTGCTACTATGGCTATGGTTGGAGATTGTCAAGGAGCATGGGCATTGAATCGATGCCCCTTGGCTCTTTCAAGCCTGAGCTTGCAGCAAAGCCCTGCTTAAAATGCACAGTCTGAGTCTAAAGGTGCGATACAGTTCTAGCTCTCACAAAATACGAGGAGTTCTCTGGCATCTTTTGCTATGTTATTGAACATGATGTAGCCATCCCCCATGGAAAGTGAGAGAAACCTGTAGTTTCTAAACACAGCTTTGGTGTTTGCAAGGAATTCCCCCTATCTGCCTCCCAAGGTGCAGAAAGGTTTAGGGCCAGATTATGACTTTGGCGGTGCTGCACCGGCTTTGCACCGGTACAGCACCGCCAAAGCCATGCATGGTCCACCCGCCAGATTATGAGTTCAACTCGTGTCTGGCAGGGTTTTCTTTTGCTGTTCCCACAGCAGTGCCCTGAAAAGAGGCACTGCAATAGGAACACAAAAGCGGTTCTAGCACGGCATGGACTGTGGAGTCCATGCCATGCTGGAACTTGGGGTGCATGCAAACAGGGGGGCACATGTTGTGCCCTCCTGAATGCATCCCCATGGCGGCGTGAGCATGGGGGCCCTGTAGGGCACCCATTGTTTCTCCACCACCAGCCTTTTCATGGCAGGCTCACTGCCATGAAACAGCTGGCAGTGAGTAAACTTGTAATTTGCTCAGCGGACTGCGGTGGTCCCGTCTTGTATATTGTATACCCCTGTCTGCTGCATCACCGCCAGGGAATGGAGGGTCCCTGGCATAACTGGCGCAAAGCTAGCAGTCCTAATGGCCACCTCGTAATTCAGCGACTGAAAAACCGCCACCGCTGCGCCACCTGCCAGTCAGACTCGTAATCAAGCCCTTAGTGTGCTTCGCAGTTGTGGAGGTGTGGCTTGATGCTAGGACCAGACACGCCCCTAACCCATTCACTCAAACCATGACTTCTTGGGGTCAGTGAGCTTTCTGCCCATCTGGGGCAGGGGTGGGGGGCAGATTGTGGGTAAATCTCACAATCTGTCCCCTCCTGGGAGACTGAATTACTGTTTGGGACTTGTGTGATGTGGGAGCAAATGCCCATGCTTGAGAGCCATATTCCCCACTAAAGAAATGGTGCTTTGTGGGCTCTCTGCCACTCTTGGTGATGGGCAGATTGAGCATAAACCCCCATATCTGCACCCCAGGCAGACTGCATTCGCCCCAGTGGAGAGGGCAACCTCATGCCCAAGTGGGGTGGATTTTTTTCCCTATCAGTATAAAGAATTTTCTCTGGGGACTTGTGGGCTCTCTGCCACCTGAGGAGGGGTGATTAGTGGTAAATCACACAATATTTCAAATAGAACAAAAATAATGATTAGGTTGTCTGTAATGGGAGAAGCAATGGCCCATGCTGAGGGGACCCCTCCCCCCATCAAACTAATAATTCCCTGGTGTGTAGTGGGATTACTTCCCTTATGCTAATGGGAAGTTTGTGAAAGAAATAACAAATCTACCTGCCAGGTGTCAGAAAGAATGAGTTTGAACAATGGATGAGGGTTTGCCTGCTGAAGCCTGGTTTGATTAGCCCTCCCACCTCTATACACTTTTTCTATTAAGATTCACAAACCGCATTTTGTAGTATGAGAAGTAGTACTTCAGTGCGTACTACGAAATGCAATTCAGGGACCTATGACTGGAGACCTCCACTTCCCCTTCTCCTATCATTTCTGTGAGGAAGTCTCTGCCAAGGTGGCAGAGATCTCTGCACACATAGATTATTTATTTTAGTAGTAAATGTAGGGTGTACCAGGAGAGTGGTAGGAAAATGGGGAATATCGACTACTAAATGAAATGAAATGAAATGAAAAGACCATTTGTTGAGCGCAATAGCTACCCTAAGGCGTCCTAGCGCTGCGGACAAGCGGGTGCAGGAAAAAAGATAAAAACTATACAGGTTTGTTAAAGAGCAGAGTTTTTAAAAGCCTACGGAAGAGAAGCAGATTGGGCTCAGCCCGCAGGTGGAGGGGGAGAGAGTTCCAGAGTTTAGCCGAGTTATAAGCAAAGGAACGGCCACCACTTCTAGTTCTCTTGATCTTGGGCACTAGGGCGAGGAAGGAAGATGCTGATCTGAGCTGTCTATTTGGGTGGTAGTGGGTAATCAGCGATCGGCTAATGACAGGGCCCATTTTCCAAAAGGCCCTATGGGCAATGCACAGGGCCTTGAATTCAATTCTTTCCCTGACTGGGAGCCAGTGGAGGCTCCTCAGTCCGGGGTGGATTGGGAATCGGCGGGGGATCTGAAGGAGAGTTCGGGCAGCGCAGTTTTGAATGACCTGAAGTTTGCACAGGGTGGATTGAGGGGCCCCTAAATAGAGGGCATTCCCAAAATCTAGGCGTGAGAGGATGAGACCCTGGACCATAATCTGTCTTGCCTGAAATGGAAGCAGGGGAAGAATCTTTCGAAGCAGCCTTAGTAGACCATAGCAGGTGGCTGAGAGTTTAGCTGCTTGATGATTAAAGTTGAGAGAGTTATCCAGCCAAATGCCCAGGCTTTTGATTTTATCCTTTGGCACAGGGGCGGGACCTAGGCAGATGGGCCATAGTGAATTTATATTTAGCTTGGGGGTTTTGCCTAAGAGCATAAGCTCAGTTTTGTCCCCGTTCAACTTTAAACAAGAGAGTGTCATCCATTTGGCCACCTTTTTTTTTTAATTTAAAGAGGAGTTCAGGGAAGGACATGCTAATACAAACATACACTCACAAACAAGTAAGACCATTGCTATTCACAAACTACGTTTCAAAAGTTACTACAGTCCTAAATGTGATAAAACAAGTGTAAATATAGTCCAGCCCAATCTATGAGTAAGTCAAGCAAGAAACCAGGTACAGTCTAAAGGAAGCTTTTGAGGTGCTGTCTATTCTTCTATATGGTAGACAACTCAATGCTTTTTTACCGTCTTTTTCATACACTGTTCTAGAGTAAACTGATATAAGGTGGCTTTGAAATTAAGCCCCCATGGGAGTTATTGATTCATAATAATCCTCATCACTTAAACTGTTGACATTGTGCCTCTAATTGCTTATATCATTAGGATATATGATATGTAGATTTGAATAATTAACACAGAGGTTACAGGTTGACTAAAGTACGTATGCAGGTAGTAACCGCCACTATCCAACTGTTCGTACATAAGGACATGTGCCACCCTTGAGAGTGATGTGAGTGATTAAATCAGGAGACAAGATTCTAAACCAGTTTAAGCCACCAAAACCTGATGTCAATTTAAAAAATACCATAATTGAATGTTAAGTATGATTTTTTGTTTGTTTGATCTGTTTATTGAGTTTTCATATTTGTGGTACATATATCATTCACATATAAAATGTGCAGAACCAATAAACGTTTACAACAATCAAATAGTTTTCAAGCATCGTACCATAGTATAAGCAAAAATGGCCAAACTGCTCATGTACATGCAGTGCAATGATAGATATCCAGTACAGCAGAAATAAATCATATCAGCCAATACCTACCAACATTGTGATAAATTAACAAGGTTATGGGCCTTGTGCCACAGACAATTTCGTTCCACATGCACTTTTCCCAGTGCCTTCAGTCAGCCCTGCCGTATCATCAGGGTTGGTGATCAAACTACTTTATGTATAACAATAAGACATTGAACAATAATCCAAAAGAAAAAGATGGGAGGGCAGGAACGGCTCAAAAAAACGGCAGACAACCCACGTCTATCATAAGAATGCCAGTATGACAGTTCTAGATATGTCCGTATTAATTGCAAACTGCTGCATACTGGGCCAGTATACAGTGACTGTGACAAGTGTTCCATATCCTCCCATTAGCAGGGCACACTACACCTCATGTGTAAACCATATTAGATAACGTTGGAAATGTCTAGGGGGTCATCCGGGGCTGTTGCCACTTGGAGGGCAGTCAGAATCGTATTCCAAGCGGCCGAAATAGGTTACTTGCGCAGCCCAAGCGTATCCTCCCTCAGTAGAGAGACGACTTAGGCTTTGGCCCAATTTAGCATGGATTGTATCCAGGCTTTAAGTGATGGGGGATCCTCAGCTTTCTATCGCCGCTTGATGAGCCGCTTGGCCACCGCCAGCCCCAGATCCAGGAAACTAGAAGATGCTCTGTGCTTCTTATCTCTGGGAAATATTCCCACAATACAAGCCTCCCATGTGTGCGGTAGCGCCCTATCTGCTGTGCTCGTAAGCAGCAACCGAATCACACCTTGCCAGCATTTCCCGCAGGCAAGGGCACAACCACAGCATATGCAGGAGATCCGCATTCACCAATTTGCAGCGTGTGTAACAAGCGTCTATTCTGTTAAAATACCTATTAATTTTATCTGGGGTTAAATACGCTCTATGAATTATGTAAAATTGTATCAACTTAAACCTTGCGTTTCTGGGGATATTTTTAGGGCTCTCCAACAGTGTATCCCATTCTTTAGGCGTATAAGGCAGTGACAAGTCTGCCTCCCATTTATTACGCAGTGGTGTTAGATCAATCCTGGTATGTTCATGAATTGACTCTGCGAACCATTTTATAAGGTGCCGCCCGTGCCCATCACATGTATGTTCTGTAGCAGGAGATGTGTCGGGAGCTCTTGTGACATATTACCCCAATGACGCCCCAGCGTAGCTATCCAAGCGGCATGACTCAGGAACTGCCCAGTTGGACACCCTCTTCATTAATCAAGGAGAGAAAGGGCCGTAATGCACCTCCCTTGTTTGAATGTTAAGTATGATAAAGTGAAAAAACATACATTTTGTGTTATTTTTCTGTTTTGTTACACACCTAGAGGATGTATAAAAAGGCAAGAAAGACTATGCTTTGTAATGTACTTTTGTCTAAAGTACGCCGGAACTGGAGGACTAGGGCCATGCCTAAAACAATGTTTTTTATAATTATACAGTTAGCTGAGTGTTGGCATTCCCTAGTTGTGGTGGAAGGAATGAAAGATGTCAATATATATAATATATATATAATTGATCAAAATATATGTTATTACTTATTAATATTTTAAGATTGAATAATAAACTTACTTTAAAATAAATTACATTTTCATTACAAAATAATTGACATTAATTAAACACTAACCTCTAACAAAATTTCCTAAATATGAATTACAAATATACATGTTAGTGGGTGTGGGTGTTTTTTTAAATATTGTTTAAAAATATTATTTCTACATTAAAATCATATATAAATTAATTTACTATTTAATACACATTTAATGATGAAGTGATGTAACATTTTATTAGTTTTAACGTTCATCAAATAATAGTATTAATTTACATTTATTGTATACATTTAAATATTTTAATACTAAAATTTAATAATTTTGTGGTAGCAAACATGTGTCTTTGGTAATCAGGCCCATAGTGTCTAGTGGTGCCTTCTGTCCCTCTGGGGCCAGCTAAGAGGTAAACACCTAAAAATGCCTCCAGGCTCTTTGCTCTGGGGGTGTAGCCCTATCCCAATCCATCATTCAACAATATATCAATCAGTTTTTCATATATCTTATAAAGTGATATAGACCATAATTGGCAACTGAATTCTGAATTACACAGACAGAAACTTACAAATGCATCTTAGGTTTAAATTTCTTTTATTTGTTTTCAACACAGAAAAATCAACAAACAGGCCGACATGTTTCTTGGTCATCAGAGTACAGTCCGGTATTAGAGTTAGTGCGTTTGGCCAATCGTACAACAACAATAGAAAAAAAAACCCTCCCCCCCTGGGTCGGTTAGACATTCTGAAGCGATAAGTGTCGAGATATAATAGGGAAGGGCCGTGTGGGGGTAACTACACTAAGGGATAGTGGTGTTCGGGTCTGGTTGCTTAGGTGGGTCTGCAAGTCGCAGAAGTCTCAGGTATCTGGGGCAAGTAAGCTCCATAAACTCGGAAGTCAAAAGAGTAAGAAAAGGCTCCCATAGGTCATGAAAGGAGGCCCCCGGGTGTGCCAGATAGCGCGAAATCTTCTCCATCCCCAGTATTCCCCAGAGTCTATGGAGCCATCCCAATCGAGTTGGGACTGTCTTAGTACCCCAATGGGAAAGTATGTTTTGTACTGCCGCTCCCAGAGCAAGTGCCATTTGTTTACCCCTCCGGGATCTAAGGGGGAAGGTGATAGCATTCGGGAGGCCCAGAAGGACATACACCGGAAGGCGGGGAATTTGAGTATCAAAGTGGGAGTCAACATCATCCAGAATCTGCTTCCAATAGTCCCCTAGGACAGGACAGTCCCACAGCAGATGGGCAAGAGTGCCCAACGAACCACAGGCTCTCCAACAGTGCGGGCTACGAGAAGGATTGCCTCCATGGAGCCGGACTGGGGTCAAATACCAGTAGGTAGCCACTTTTGTGGCTGTCTCGGTGGATGCTACGTTACGGGCTGTGGGTCGGGCCCTATAGTAAATGTCAGTCCATTCTTTCTGCGTCATTGCTCGACCCAATTCCCCTTCCCAGCGCAACTGACCCGGTGGTTTCCCAGAGATAGGGATGTGTTTGCTAAACTTATATAAGTCCGAGGTCAGATGAGTCATTGTGTCGTGTTAGTAGCCACTTCTCGAAAGGCGTAAGTAGTCTCTCAGCACCCACCCGTACCGCATCATGGAGAACCCAATGTCGAACCTGTAGGTAGTGGTAACGCTCCGTTTCGGGCATGTCTTGATCCTTGCGGAGATCGGTGAAGGATCGAGGCCCTGCGAGATCGAATAGGTGTCCTATAGATCGACTTCCCTCTTTAGTCCAGTGCCGAAACCCCGCTGAGTCCAGCCCTGGTGTAAAGTCAGGGTTATGGACTATGGGTGTAATCGGGGACGGAAAGGTCGAGAGCCCTCTAGAGACAGCGACCTTGTCCCAGGCCAAAAGGGTAGGGTGGGTTACCTTAGAGAGGTACAAATTTCGGGGCCTCACAGTTCGTGCGAGAAAGGGAACTCCCCACAAGGGCTGACCGGCAAGAGACCTGTCCATGAACAGCCAATGTTTCTCGGACTCCAGGCAGGACCATCCAACCAATGCCCTCATCTGGGCCACCTGCCAGTAAGCCTGTAAATTGGGAACTCCCAGGCCCCCTTCGACGGGATCTCTGTAGGTAAGCTCCTTACTCAGTCGGGCCCTTTGGTCCCGCCAGATAAAGCGCTCTATGTCTCTCTGCATTGAGAGTATAACTCCCGTCGGTGGCACTAGTGGAAGCGTGTGAAACAAGTAGAGGATTTTAGGTACTAGCATCATTTTCACGGCTGCTATGCAGCCCAACCACGATAACGAGTGCGGCCTCCATTTTCGAAGGCAATCCCTGACCTGCCGTAGCAGTGCCGTGCAATTCGTCGAGTTAGTGGCCTGTATACTTGCGGAGAGCTGCAGACCCAGATAAGGGATGGAGTCTCGCGCCCACTGAACGGAATAGGACTGCTGCAACAGTCCCAGCGTCGCAGGTTCCAGAGAGAGGTTAAGGGCCTGTGACTTATGCACACTGATCTTGAAGCCCGATACTGAAGCGAACCTGTCCAGCTCAGCTAGTAGGGCAGGCAGGGATTCCCTGGGGAGCTCCAGCGTGGCCACCACATCATCCGCATAGAGGCAGAGTTTGTGGTCCGTCCCCCAAAAACGCACCCCGGTGATGCAGGGATCATCTCGAACCCTTTGGGCCACGGGCTCCATATACAGGGCAAACAGGAGCGGTGACAGAGGACACCCCTGTCTCGTCCCCCTGCGTATAGGAAAGGCGGTCGATGCGGTCCCGTTCACTCGCACCGAAGCAGTGGGAGCCGCGTAACTACTAAATATCCAATCAATGAAGCGGAGTGGCAGGCCGAAATGAGACAGGGTCGCTTTAAGGTACGGCCAGTGGACCCTGTCAAACGCTTTCTCAGCGTCGACAGAGAATATCATTCGTTCCGCCAGGAAGCGCTCGGACCTATCTACCAGGTGTAAGAGCCGCTTGGTGTTGTCAGAGCATTGGCGTCCGGGAACAAACCCAGATTGGTCCGGATCTATCAATCCAGCCAGATGAGGAGAGAGTCTCCGCGCCAGTATTCCGGTGAAAACTTTTAGGTCCACGTTAAGGAGGGATATAGGGTGAAAAGAAGCACACATGCGTCCATCCTTACCCGGTTTGGGGATCACCGTTATCAGAGCTTCGAGCATAGAAGGCGGGAGAGGGGTGGCGGTCCCAATCGAATTGTAGACCTGCACCAGCAATGGGGCCAAGATATGGCAGAACTTTTTATAAAAAGCGGAGGAGAAGCCGTCTGGGCCAGGTGATTTGTGACGTTTTAAATGGGAAATGGCTGAGATGACCTCCTCTAACCTTATAGGAGCTTCAAGCTCCTCCGCCTGGCTTGGGACAAGTTTGGCCGTGGAGACCCCCCGTAGATATTGGGCTATGCCTTCCATAGGCAAAGTCTTGGCCGTATACAGAGTCTCATAAAACTGTCGAAATGTATCTGAGATCTCGTGGTCAGCAGTGCGTTCCTGTCCCTGGAGGTCCAGTACCCCAGTAATGCGGGACCTCTGTCGCTGTGCGCGCAGCCTATTAGCAAGGAGCCTCCTGCATCTATCCCCCCCACATAGAATGCGTGTTTCAGTCGAAGGGTGGCATATTCAGCCCTATCTACATCCAGGCCCGCTAACTGCGCCCTGGCCGCCTTAAGCTTCTTCCAAACCCTAGGTGCCCCTGTCCGCTGGTGGATTTGTTCTCATTCAACAACCTCCCCTGATAATCGCACCCTTTTCTCCCTCCTGTCCTTATTGTCTGCTGCTGCAATTCCCAGAAGTTCCCCCCTGACCACCGCTTTCAATGCATCCCAGAGGATTGCCGTGCAGATGGTAGGAGAGTCATTGAGGTCTAGGTAATCCGTTATGCATTTAGTTACTTGCTGCACTACCGAAGGGCATTGTAACATCGTCTCACGCAGACGCCAAAACCTACGAGGGGGCTGTCGGTGAAGTAAAGTCAGGGACGCCCGGACCGTCGAGTGATCAGATAAAGGGCAGGGGAGGATCTCTACCTCCCGCGTCTGCTGTGTCAGTGTGTCAGACGTTAGCACATAGTCAATCCTGGCATATGTCTTATGGGGGTGCGAATAAAAGGTGTATTCCCTGGACCCTGGATGCCGCAGTCGCCAAATATCTGTGAGCCCAGCCTCTGCTCGGAGGCGCTTCCCATTCTCAGAGAGTGCCCCAGCCTGCCCCCACCGCTGTGCGGATCTATCTACTGCATTATCAAAAACCATATTAAAATCTCCCCCTAAAAGCAAGGATCTGTCTGGGAGGCAGGTTAGCTCGTGTACCACCTCCCGGATGAACCCCTCCTGGCCCTCATTGGGAACGTAGACAGTAGCTACCGTAAAAGTGCGGGGTCCCAGCGTGAAAGTGTAGGCCAATAGTCTGCCTTTAACCTCGGCCTGCTTACTGCCTATCCGACCCGGAAACTTAGCAGAGACCAGAATCGCCAACCCCGCCGTTTTAGAGGCCCGAGAGGAGAACAGTTGGTGAGGGAAGGCTTTGGACCTCAATCTGTGGATGTCAGAAGGCAGGAGGTGTGTCTCTTGGAGGAGGCAAATGTGTGCGTCCGAATTTTATAGGGTTATTGAGACCCTTAACATTAAGAGATAGAATATCGATGTCAGTCGACATGAGAAGGGACGAGAGTATGTGCTAAGAGGTGCTGCCCCTCGCCCGCCCCCACCCGGAAATCCAAAAATAGGACACCACCATCAAATCCCAGCGACCCACCATAACTGGAGGGAGGAGGAAGATACCCCATTACCCCTAGAAGAGACCAAACAACAAGAAACAACAAGAAACAACAATACATGGAGTCCACAAATGCCTTGGGCAAGCTGCCCCATGGAGAGTCGTGAGATGTATAGCAGGAGCCGCCCGCCGCCCCCATCCCGCACAAGGCCCAGCCAGCAAGATCCATAGGAAACCCGCTAGAGGGTGAGTCTAATGTTACCAGAGCCAGGTATTCCTAAATCTGTGGCAGCTAAGTCCTCCGACAAGGTGTCCAGTAAAGCCTTGCGCTCACTAGCCAGTGTCTCTGGGTCTGGGCGAAGGCGCCAGGGAGGTTTCCCCACACGTTGCCATCCTGCTGCTCTGTCACGTCGCCCAGCAGGGACCTCCCGCTCCGGAGTGGCACGGTCCCCTTCTGGCAAATGAAGAAGCAAAGAGGCCTCTCGAAGGGAACGGACCTGGTGGAGTTTGCCTTCCCACTTGAAGAGAATCTGGAAAGGATGGCCCCAGGAGTAGGAAATGTCCTTTGAGCGCAAGAATGCCATGACTGGTCGGAACTCCCGCCTTTTCTGCAATGTGGAGGCCGCCAAATCTTGAAATAGAAGAGGTCTGCAAGAGCAAAAGTCAATGGGGTGTTTAGCTCGCGCCTCCCGAAGAATGCGTTCTTTAAGTTGAAAGTCATGAACACATGTTAAGATGTCCCGGGGGGAGGCAGTCGCCGATCTCTTGGGTCCCACACGATGAGTCCGGTCAAGCTTGATTCGCTGCTCCGGAGGGGCCCCCAGGACCTGGCGGAAGAGTTCCTCGACGAAGGCCTCAATGTCTTGCCCCTCCATCCCCTGAGGAACCGCCCGAATTCTGATATTGTTCCGGCGGGACCGGTTCACAAGGTCCTCCGCATGGGCTTGGAGATCTATTTGCTGGTCCTGAAGACGGAGGATCTCCTGCTGAAGCTGATCTATTTCTTCGTCCCGCGACGAAGCTTGCATCTCCAACTCATCGACTCTTTCCCCTACGGAATCAATATCTCTGCGTATCTCACGAAGCTCCGAGGTCAGTTCTTTTTTCATGGCGTGAAATTCCCCTGTGAGGGAAGCGAAAAGAGATTCGAGGACACTGCGTGTGATCGGCCCGTCCACCTCACCTTGATCCTGCTCAGCTTGGGGACCCCCCTGCGCCGTCGACCCTTCAGTCCCCCCAGCACCCACTTTGAGAAGATCCTTCACCGATCTGTCCTTCCTGGATTTGTTAGCGGCCATCGTGGAGCGGCCACGTCCCGGTCTGTGTGGGTGTGGAGCGGTACGATGAGATGGTGGGGGTATGGAGAGCTTCCAAATAGGGAACTATCCAGGCGGCGCGGTCCGCGGTATCCGCCGGTGGTGACCCCAGAGGCCTGGTGCAATCGGGTCAATGTCACTGCACATTGCTCCCTCGGCAGGCCCCTTCTGCTGAGACACCACCAGTGCCTCACCACTGCTCACCCCTTCCGATCACGTTCTAGGGGTTCAAAGGCCACTCCCAACGGGCCTACCTTCCTCCCAGGGCCCTCCAACAGCTGACACGCCACGGGTTGCTCTGTTTGAGCCGGCGGCCGGACGCGCACCGAGGCCAGATCAATCGCCCAGGCCCCGGGATTACGCTCCACTACGCCACTACAGCCACTCCTTCAGGTGCCCCGGGTCCTCTCCCGATGTCGCTGGTCAAGGGGGCGCACGTCCGTGTGAGGCTAGGCCCGCCGTCCCACAGCGCGGCCGATGAGAAACACGCCCGCTAGTCAGTGTGTGGGGAGGATGTCCACCAGAGCGCTGGGGGTGCGGTCCGGGCGCCGCCGCAGGACAGTTAGCTGGTGCCAGCACGCTCACAGTCCTAAGCAGGCCGAGGCCCGCAGCTGCGAGCTGCCGCCCACTCCCCAGCACAGCGCCGCAGGAGCCAAAGGAGAGGCGCCGCACTGCCCGGATCCCACAGGGAGAGCGCGCGTCCCACGGGCCAACAGTACCTCAGTGCCTCCAATCCTAGGCTCGCCTGCTCACACCGGTGATCCAGTTGTGTCCTGCTGCCTCCAGACCCAAGGTCGCTCCACATGCCCCTTCGCTCCAAGGGGCCTGCCGTCTGGATGCTTTCTCTCTTCCGGCGTGTACCTCTAGTAGGAGAAGAGGCGCGCTGCCACCGGGGGTCAAACGCCTCCGCCGAGGCCGTCTCAGGGCACCGCCGCCGGGCTCGCTCTCAGCATGCGAGCCGGCCGCCAGGCGCCCCCACGTGGCGTCCACCCAACAGGCCACAGGTCCGCAGCACAGGCTGGAGCGCCGATCTCGGCGGGTGTGTGTCGGCACCGCCCCGCCTTCAACTTAAGGCTCCGCAGGGTGTCCACCGGACCAGCGTGAGGTCTGGAACGTCGTCTGGGGATCCGCTGTACGCCGCTGTAGGGCCAGGGCCCAGGCAAGGGACCGGAGCGACGAGCAGGCATGTCCTACTCGGTCACCACCTTGGCCACGCCCCCCACAAATGCATCTATAAAGCCTTCATGAAGGTAAGAAGCTGGCATATCTGCCACAGGTCTTGAGGGAGATAGGTTCACAATGCCCTGACCATGACCGGGAATGATTTACTCCCAACATTTTTTCTAATGCTCTGTGGGTAAACGGATAGATGTTTCTCTACTGTACTTAACGTGCTCCTGCAATGGTAAAGTGAGAAACGTTGCACCAGATATTTAGCCACATTAGCAAAGAGAGACATGTAGGTAAGTGGGTTACTGTGAGAGTTTTAAGTTCACAGCTACTTGCATTCAGTGCATCGCTGGCAAGTATTAGGAGATATGTGCCTCAGGGAGATTAAAAGCAGTTCTATCTGCAGAATTGTGCACCACCTGACGTTGTTAGATGACGAGGTCCCTGCAAGGAGAACATTACCATAACCCAATTTTACTCTAATCAGATACCTAGCTTTAGTAGCTAATTAGTTAATGACCGGCTCTGTGCATTTTCATGAGGTGATAATTAGAGGATTGGATTAGCTTTTCATCAAAGATAACTCCTAAGATATTAACTTGATATTTGGCTTGGTTTTCACTCTCACTGACTCAAAATGAGCAATGTCCAGAGCGGGTATGGGCTGTGTTGATAATGAGTACCTCTGCCTAGAAATGCATTTTTTGCTGCTTTTCGGCTTCAGCCAACTCTTGCCCATCCATTTTTGAATGGTTCAAACTTTAAGAAGATCTACTGCAGACGCGTGAGAAAAACACAACTCAATCAGCTTCTCGTTCGCCTAATTTTGCAACCTAACACATAGTTGAATAGGGAGCTTGTTAGACCCGGGATCCTTGGTTGGCTGAGGTAGGTACCTTAGGCCAAATAGGGACCCGCGTTTCCACGTCGGGGAAAGGAAGGACACCTTCGCAGATAGCCCCTGCTCACCCCCTTGGTAGCTTGGCACGAGCAGCCAGACTTACCTTCAAGGTAAATGTGTAAAGTATTTGCAATCACGCTCCCAGCAACCCAATGATGACACCACAAATGGACTCCACACGAGTTTGATAAAACAAGTACAAATTTATATAAAAAAGATATACGATAAGACCACACGATATTAATCCAACATATGCGTAGTTGTACTATTCTTCCTGGCCGGTTGTTAGGCCAGCCAGCCCTTGTAAGTTCTGGTGATATTAATGAGCACTGCTAAACATTCCACTGTAGTCCTAATACAATTTTATGCAGTTCGTAATGCTAGAATCAGGCACTTGGCAATGGAAAAACAATGCACTGCGTAACGCAACAATCAGGCACCCTGCAATGGAAAAACAGTGTAATGCGTAACGCAACAATCGGGTGATTCGTTATGCACAAACAATGCAATACGTCATACGACAATCCGGTAACTCGTTATGCAGAAACAAGGCAATACGTCATACGACAATCAGGTAGTTCGTTATGCAGGAATAATGCAATGCGTAATACACTAATCGGGTAGTTCGTTATGCAGGAATAATGCAATGCGTAATACACTAATCAGGTAGTTCGTTATGCAGAAATGATGCAATGTGTAATACGTCAATCAGGTACTCCGTCAACAGTTGCCCCCAACACAGGTATGGAATAACAAAAAGTGCAGCTCCGCGCTCTGGCCCCGGTACTGCCACTCCCTTGGCCAGTACGGGCCACAATGCGAGTCGAAGCAGAGGCTCGCGCTGCCGAAAGGAAAGATAGGCCGAGAGCGTGTCCCTCCGAGCCCGCACCCCGCCCAGGCGTCGACACACGTTACCTGGGGGGCGCGCACTCACTCTCCTCTCTTCTTCCAGCGACTTGGGCCTCAGGTGCAATCTTTGTGAATTGGCAACGGCGGGCTCGGGCCGGCGGCTCATCTCTTCCGGGGCTGCCGGTCCGGGCCGCTACTGCTACGAAAATCTCAGGCTGCCACAGGGCACACGCACACAGCGTAGCTGAGACTCCCTGGAGCTGCGGATGCACGATCACTGGGCACTCCTCACGAAGGTCTCAGGCTGCACGAAGAACACGCACACAGCGTCGCTGAGACTCACTTTAACTCCGGGTGCACGATAACAAGGCAATCCTCACGAAGGTCTCACGCTGCACAAAGCACACGCACACAGCGCCGTTGAGACTCACTTGGACTCCGGTGCACGATAACAAGGCAATCCTCACAAAGGGCTCAGGCTTCAAAAAGCACACGCACACAAGCGACGAAGATCCTCGCTTGGACTCCAGGTGCCTACGATCACAGGGCACTTCTTACGAGGGTCTCAGGCTGCAACAAGCACACGCACACAAGCGTCGCTGAGACTCTCCTGGAAACTTTTGTGTTCCTGAGTTTCCGCAACAGAGAGCCAGCTCACCTAGGGCCCTTGGGGATAAGTTACTTCAGGACACAGCACAGCAAAGTCCTTTTAAGCAGGGGGACACAGCACACCGCAAAGTCCCTTCAGCCTTTCCTTGGTTAAAACAGCAAACTGCAGGCCAGCCCCAGAACACACAGCAAGGGTCAGTCCTATCCTTCAGTCTCTTCAGTTGTTTCTTCCTTGGCAAAGGTTCCTCTTGACCACGAAGTAGCTCCAGTCTTGTTCAATCTTGATCAAGCCATTCTCCAAAGTTCAGGGGCTTCAGCTCTCATAGTTATACCCCTCAATGGCTTTGAAGTCTTTGTGTTCAGGGGGCACTGACCCCTGTTCAAACCAGTTCTGGGTGCCTCCCTGCCAGTGACACCTTTATTCCTTTGATAGTGGGGGTCTGGATCCTCAATCACTCCGCAGGGGTCGGAGCCATTGGTTTATGGCTGCAGCCCAGGCCTCTTCACCTCTAGGGGCTACTCCTCCCCCTACACTCCAGATGCAGGTCAGCTTGTTGCTGTCTCACCTCCTCCCCTGGGTCAAGACATTCCCCAGATCCTATCACTTTCAAATCCAGACAGTCAATCCACAACCAGGCAGAGACACACAGAAATGTTAGAGCACAAAAACCCAGCCACTTCTAAAAGAGTGGTTTCTAAACACACAATGCGAAAACCACCTTCATAAAAAGATGTGTTATTACATTGTGAGTTCAGGCATACTAAACTTCACCTCTCCATCTTAAGCCTTTGGGGAGATAGGCTGGAAAACATATTACACAGCCTCCCCAGTCTGTCCTATGGGCAAGATGGCCTTTCAACAGTGCAAAACGAAATGGAGATTGTTATGTTATGTTATGTTATTTAGGCTTTTAAAGCGCACTTATACCCAAGGGTGTCCTGGCACTGAGCACTGTCTAACTGGTATCCCTCTGCACCTGAGCTTATACGTTGAACAACCACGTTTTTAGCCCCTTCCTGAAAGAAAGGAGATCCGTGGAGCTCCTGAGATGCATTGGAAGGTTGTTCCAGGCATTGGTAGCACCTAGGATAAAGCTCCTGCCACCCCAATTGGCCTTCTTTGCTCTTGGAACAATCACTCGCTTTGCTTCCATGGAGCGCAGCATTCTCCCCGGGACATACCATTGAAGGCGCTTTCTTAGGTATTCCGGACCACTGCCCATCAAAGACTCAAAAACTGTACATATTTCACTGTCAGGACATGGCACACACCTTAGTACATGTCCTACCTTTCACATGAACTGCACCCTGCCAGGGGGTACCCTGGACCTACCATAGGGGTGTCTGATGTGCATAGAAAGGGAAGGGTAAGGTCTGGCAAGTGGGTGCACTTGTCAGAACAACATGGCAGTTTAACAAACTGCGTGCAGGCACTGCAGTGGCAGGCCTGAGTTCCCTCTTTAAGGCTACTTGTGTGGGTGGCACAATACGTGCTGCAGGCCCACTAGTAGCATTTGCATTACCAGCCCTGGCACACATAGTGCACTTTACTAGGGACTTTACTAGTAAGGCAAACATCCCAATCATGGACAACCAATTACCAATACACTTTATACATGGAGCACTTGCACTTTGTCACTGATTAGCAGTGGCAAAGTGTCCAAAGCATATAAGTTGGCAACACTATGTCAGAAAAAAGGTCTAGGGGAAAAGCAAAAAGTTTAGGGAACTTTAGCCAAATGGGCCAAGTCCCACAGAGCTGATATAAGGATGAACATTTACATTAAAAACAGAGAGGAAAGACCGAAAGAAGCCTGTAGTACATCACACGGAACAGTGGTTGCCTTGGCTGGACCGTGGCTGATTATAATTCTGTTTTTTCATCCCGACAAAAAGAATCCCTTTATTTCATGGACGTTTCTGACACACCCACCACCCCAGCCAGGGCCGGCTTTAGCACTGGTGGCGCCCGGTGCGACAATCATTTTTGGCGCCCCCACACCTCATGACCACCTCCTTGGACTCTCTCACTACCACCGGGCAAAAGTGCCCCTCATCTCTCCAACCATAAGTTATTGCTAAATGCAGCCCCCCCCCTTGAGGTCAGCGCCCTCTCCACAGGTCAGCACCCAGTGCGGCCACACAGGTCACACTGCCCTAAAGCCGGCCCTTACCCCAGCCAGCCTGTTTAGTAATAACAGGGGGTGGACTAGAGTATCCCTGAGCAGCAATCCTTTAAGTAGGCATCAAATATCGGCTCTGGTGGCAGAATTGTGGACTCCAGTGCAACTACATCACTCTTTTCATGGTCATTCAGCAGCTTCCCTAATTACCTGATTTGTGACAACACAGGTCGGAAAGGGAATCTGCTGGCAGTTTTGCTGCCCCTGAATAGGCAATACAGTATTGTGGAAAAGCCTCTGGTGGGAGCACCAGTGATTTCCCTGTGTGCCAGTAGGAGGATGTGTCCGCCACATCATATGTGCTGGAGGGTTAGTGCAGAATCCATGGATGCCACATCTTTCTCACTGAAAGGGCTAAATAATAGCACATACCCAATCATCTCTAGTGATGTAATTGTTAAAGTCAATGCCTAGGTTATATGTGATGTCACCACTGCCACATCATTTTCGTCAGTCAATTTCTGAGATTTTGTTTTAAATTAAAGGAACACTACTAGTTGGATGCAGGGTTACTGCCCATGTGTGGAGTTGGGTACTGGGTCGGGTGAACCCATCACTTCAGACACAGATGTAGAAGGCTTTTGGCAGTGCACTATTGTAAATACGGTGCCAGGGCATTTGATATGAGACCTGCTTCATTGTGGTACACATAAAGTGACCCATCCCCCCAGTGCCTTGTTCCCCATTGAGGAGTGGGTGACAGCCAATCACTTAACTGCATTTTTAAAATATCATCATAATTATATTATTACTGTTAGGACCCCACTCGGCTTTGGGCAAGGCAAGAGGGGGCAAGGGGCATTTCTCTCCTCGCCCTTTGGTAATGAAAGCGGGATATGGTTTAATTTGTGCTCCTTCGTCCTTTGGCAAAACGAGGTGAAAGGGAGTAATTCTCTCCACCTGTGAGGGGGACATGCAGTATTTCCACACACACTGTTTGGAAAGGTGGTGGGGAATAGGGTATTTCTCCTCTCCCCTTGTTAGCAGAGAAATGTTTTCTTTTTGAGCCCCTTACCATTAGGGGCACACTAAGTGAAGGGAACTGAAATATAGGATATTTTGCCTATGCCAAATAGAAGTGAGTAGACTCACACTGGGACAGCTAAAAGGTGCCCTGATCTATATGTAGATTGCCTTCCCAACCTTGGTCAAGGCAGATGTGCATGGGTGGCATCTGCATTCCATGCACTTGGACGAGGCCAAGGAGGAATAAAATGAACTCCTCCTGCCCTTCGCCATGTTATGGGGTACTGTGATTAGCCACACCAGGGCCTAGATAGGCCAGGGAGAAGGAAAGCAAAGGACTTAAAGTTTAAATGTTTACTTGGCCTATCAAACAGGCTGAGGAAGAAACATTCATAAGTAGGTGGGCTTAACCACCCACTTATGAATATCGCTGCACTGGGGCGCTCTGCCCATACTGCTTTTTTCTTTTTAATTTTTCTATTATTTTCCCCTCAACCTTTGCGAAGAGTGGTAGGAAAACAATTGTGAGTGCTCAGTGTGGATGTACGGAGTACTGTGCATGGACACTTGTCTACTGTCCTTACATGCTCTGAACATTTTTCAATATATATAATCTTTGACACGGACTCTGGACTTTGACCAACAAAGCTGTCATGTCATACATATTTGGTTTCCTCTAACTGAGCAGATTGGTCAAAGGGGACAAAGTTAATAAGGATCCACAAATTGAATTTCCTATACTCCTCTATAGTGTATGTTTTTATATCCATGTGTGTCTTTATATATGTTTATGCGATGCCAATGAAAATGCATGTGGCCCATGTTAGACCTGGCATCCTTGGTGTGTTGTTCCCCCTTAACTTTTTGCCTTCAACCCTTCTATTTTTCTGACTTTGTTTTTGCTTGCTTTAGGATTCTGTGCACTTTACCACTGCTTACCAGTGCTCTCTCCTCAGAACATGATAGAATTGGCTTACACCCAATTCGCAAATTTAATTTACCTGTAAGTCCCTAGTAAAGTGGCACTACTAGTTCTCAGGGCCCGTAAATTAAATGCTACTAGTAGGCCTGCTTTATTTTAAATCAAACAAGGGAACCCACAAGGTAGATAAGGACCTTGGGTGTCAGTTTTTCACAAAAACAATGGTCCTTAAAAAACACAATAATGATGTGATTAATATAGACTTGAGTCAGTGCTATATTAAAGATGTCCAGCCGGACGATCAATTTAATGAATTAATAAATGCCAAGGCGAATAGGAGCACAACAATACAGTGGGACACAATCCTGTGTCCTACACAAACACAAAACAATTACATTTGGACAAAAACATATCCGGCAAGACAAGGGTAGCTTGTAGAAAATATGAATAATTAGGGCAAGCTTAGAAAAAACAGCTAGTGCACTTGTTTTATCACATTGGATTAATGTGCATGCTGGTTAAACAAGTCAACGACGTTTCGATCCTTTTAAAACAATACTAGGATCATCATCAGGACTGGTAAATTACAAGCCTGAATTATATAGTGCCTCGTAACCGTTGTACGGGCGGGGTAACGGAGAGCGTGGGGGCTCGGTTGGAGCCTAATGGTGGCTGCACATAGCGGTCCTTGAGGTGATTAGGTTTTGGCTTGTACAAAGAGTCTGTACTTAAGGGATACTTAGAAAACGGTAGCCGGCAATTGCTGCGTCGCAGGCTGGGTGAATAATACACTGTCAACCCGGTCAACGAAGATTCCGATCCATAGCTCCCAGCCATCGAGCTATGTGCAGCCACCATTAGGCTCCAACCGAGCCCCCACGCTCTCCGTTACCCCGCCCGTCCTGTCCAGTCCTGATGATGATCCTAGTATTGTTTTAAAAGGATCGAAACATCGTCTACTTGTTTAAACAGCATGCACATTAATCCAATGTGATAAAACAAGTGCACTAGCTGTTTTTTCTAAGCTTGCCCTAATTATTCATATTTTCTACAAGCTACCCTTGTCTTGCCTGATATGTTTTTGTCCAAATGTAATTGTTTTGTGTTTGTGTAGGACGCAGGATTGTGTCCCACTGTATTGTTGTGCTCCTATTCGCCTTTGCATTTATTAATTCATTAAATTGATCGTCCGGCTGGACATCTTTAATATAGCACTGACTCAAGTCTATATTAATCACATCATTATTGTGTTTTTTAAGGACCATTGTTTTTGTAAAAAACTAGTAGGCCTGCAGCTCTGATTGTACAACCCACTTAAGTAGCACTTTAAACATATCTCAGGTCTGCCATTGCAGCCTGTGTGCGCAGATTCAAAGTGCCATTTTGACCTGGCAAAACAAACCGTTTGCTGGGCCCATACCTTAATTTTTAATGCATAGACGTCATGCCTAGGGTAGGCTCTTGACAACCCAGAGGGCAGGGTGCAGTGTATTTTAAAAGGAAGACATGCATTTTCAGAGCTTTTCACTACCAGGACATGTAAAACCTAACATTCGTTTTCACTCTGCAGGGCCTACATCTCCCATAGGATATCATTGGAGTTACCTTATTACATTTAATAAGTGCTAATTTTCCTGCTAAGGATATCATTGGAGTTACCTTGTTACATTTAATAAGTGCTAATTTTCCAAATGGGAGCAGGTAATCATCTCCTGTTTGGTGTCTTTGGAATTGTAACGAAAAATCTTCTCTTATGGTGAAGGCGTAATTTAAATCACATTTTTGAAAATGTCACTTTTAGATAGTTGGCACTCTGCTGCCTTAGCTTTTTAGTGCCTGCAGGGTCACATGACTGGGTGTAGCGAACTGTTGGGTTTTGTCTATTCCTCCTAGACAGCCACAACAATAGGAGCTTAGGTGTGCCTGGATGGGCAACCACTGGCAGGATGGGATGACAGAGCAGGGCACAGCCCTACTTAAAGTTGAATAGGCTGTGTCCTGCCTCCTCACAAAGGGCTGCAAACCCCCTGTAGTTAGTCTGGAGCCAGGACAGGGAAGGCAGGATGCCTGTGGACATTAAAGTGAAACCTCTAGAAGCTTCTCCCTCCTCAAGGGGAGGCCCAGGTATAAATCAGACCCCAGACACCAATTCTTCAGTACACTTCTGGACTTGTGGATCTGCCAGGAAGAAGAGCTGCTGTGCTTCTGAAAGGACTAACACTCTGCTGGGCTGCTGCCCTGAAGAATTGCTGCCTGTTGTGCTTACCTGCTGCCATCTTGCCTGGGTGAGAAGGACTGGACCTGTATCTGTTGAACACAAGGACCCCAGAGTGACTTCAAGGGCTAGTTGGCTGGCCTCACGACTAGATCATCAGGGACAGCAGACTCCAACCACCTTGAAGCCATCTGTGAGTCCTACCCTGCCAAGTGGTGCCACCCCAGTCCGGGACCCTTGGAAGTGGACCTGAAGGTGCTCTGCCAGCCCATCTGTAGATCCAGCTGAACTGACTCGTCTCCTCTGCTGCATGGTGCAAACCCAAGCAGAACCAAAGAATCGCATCTGCTGCAAGGATTCTCTAAGTGCAAGGACTCTGCATTGACCTCGCAGCCTGCCTCAGAACCGCTGATGGGAGAAGCTTCACCGACGCAGGCTCTCGCATTGCAAAGCTCTTGTCGACGGCAGCCTGGACGATGACGCAGATCTAACAGTGCAGCCTCGCAGCTCTTTAGCACTGACGTATTGCCTCTTCCCTTCATCCTGCTAGAACTCCAGAAAACGGTGGTAACAGCCCTGATCCTGTCTAGAATAGATTATTGTAGTGGGCTGTTCCTTAACATACAGTCATGCCTCCTCAACAAAATGCAGGTCCTTCAAAACGCAGCAGCTCGCCTACTGCTTGCCATCCTGAAACATCAATCAGTGGCTCATGCCCTCCTAATATTACACTGGCTACCAGTCTAAGAAGGATAGAATTCAAGGCCCTCTGCATCGCCTTTAAAGCACTACATGGCCTTGGCCCCGACTACCTCGCAAACAAGTTCAAGTGGTATTTTCCAGAGAGGCAGCTCCGCTCTGTGACCTCCGCAAATCTGATAATCCCCAGGGCCAAAATGGCCTCTTGGGGGGAGAGAAGTTTTATTGCAGGCACAGCCAGATTGTTTAGCTCCCTCCCACTGGCACTTAAGGCAGAAAACAACCTTCTGGCATTTCGTAAACTTTTAAAAACTCAGCTCTTTAACAACTAGCTCTGTTACAGTATCCTAAATACCCTCTCTGGCTAGCACATCATGGAGAGCCGCCGCGCCTAGACACCTCCGGGTATTAGAGCGCGTTATAAATCTAAATTTCATTTCATTGATTTAATTTAATTTAATTTTGATGCATCCTCAATGCTGGAGTTCGCAGTGCAACCCCTCATCAACTGGATGCTCCACGATGACGACACAGGACCTCACATCATAGATCAGCAGCTCCTTGGAACTGAAGTATCACCTCGGCTGCGTGATGCATCCTCTACGCTGCCCCTAGCAATGCTCCGCAGCCAGGACTTGAGGTACTCTTGTTCAGCAGACCTAACTGGGTCCCTGTAACCGGCTTGCGCCCCATTGTGGTCAGCCTAAACTTGTGACTTCATCCCAGTCGGCTCAACCAGATAGCCACAGTTAGCGCTTTGTGCTTTTTGGCGCTATTTTCCCTGTAATCTTTAAAATTGCCTATCTCCGGTCTACTGATTGGACTTTTGTCGTTTTGCACTTGATTTATTTATTAAAATGTATTCTATTATTCTAAATTGGCATGGGATTGTTCTTGTGTTGTGTTTTTACTTTATTACTGTTTGAAGTGCTGCATAAATACTTTACACAATGCCTCTAAATTAAGCCTGATTGTGCCAAGCTACCAGTTGGCTAATCTAAATTATGGGCGGGCTGTCACGTGGTTGGAAGAGAAGGTTAAAATATGGTCTGGGTTACCTCTATCTCTGGCCGGAAAGATAGCATTGGCTAAAATGGTCATCTTACCGAAGTTTTTGTACTTATTTGTTAACATACCGATCCCTCTTACACAGCACTTTTTTAACACCCTGAAGTCGCAGATGGTCTCCCTGGTGTGGGCGGGCGGACAGGCTAGAACATCCTGGGATTTGTTGACGCTCCCGTTGAAGCAGGGTGGTCTAGGCGCCCCAGACATGCATCTTTATGCACTATGTGCCCAGGCTCAATTCTTGCACTACTGGGTCCATCCGACGCTCTTCCAGCCCCATGTAGCAGTCGAGACTGGCGCGATGGCTCCTGTCCCGCTCAAGGTGGCGATTTGACACACGTCGTGTCGCCCTCGTGGAGATATAGACACCTCTGGGACACTACGTTGGGCATGGGACGAGTTGCGCAACAGAGCGGATATCCCGGTGTTATATGCCCCCTCCATCCCCCTAGCGCAGAATCCAATGCTGCCTTGCATTCAGGATGGTGTCAGTAAGACACTGGAACAAAAGATGAAACTTCGAACTTTCGCCGACCTGTATCCGGGAGACACGTTCAGGCCCCCCCCGGAGGCAGATGAGGGACAAGCGGTGTCATTTGCTGAGCTCTTCTTATATCATAAGTTGCGTACGGCATGCCGTGCCCTCTGGGAGGGCTTTCCGATGGCCCCTCCGCCTCTGCCCGCACTGGAGAACTTGTTGAGATCCCCATCTCCTCGTAAACTCATTACACGACTGTACACACACATGCAAAGCACTGCCCCGTTGGTGACACCTAGATCCCTGCAGAACTGGAATAGCGAACTCCCTATTCCGTTGACTGAAGCCCAGTGGGATTTCTGCTGTGGGCAGCTCACAGAGCTCTCCCCTAATTACAACCTTCGATTGATCCACTTTAAATATTTGCATAGATTTTATAGAACACCTGTGAGTCTACATCGCATGGGAATCAGGGAAGATGACAGCTGCTGGCGTTGCAGATACACTCCCGCCTCGTTTTTGCATGTAGCATGGGACTGCCCCAAAATTGCTGAATTCTGGTCCCTGATTTTTACCTCAGTGAATCAAATTCTTGGCACATCAGATGTCCCGTCCCCCACCCTAGGCCTATTAGGCTATGTTAAGAACACACCGCCCAAGCTGCGTAAATTACATGCACTTCTCTTGCTGTTCGCCAAACGGCAGGTTGCAGTCCACTGGGGCAGGATAAGGGTGCCCTCCATTAAGGGGTGGATTACTGATGTTACATACGGTCACACACAGCTAAGCACATTCTGGGAGCTTATGCCCCCTACTTCTAGACCTCGAAACATCTGGGCACCATTCCTGACCTGGGCTCAGAGACAGCAAGAATCTACTGAAGGGGCACGTGCGGGCGAGACTCAGACTGAGGCATTGATATGATGGGATATTGATTTCCACCTGTTTTTGGGTCTGTTCCCACTCCTTAACTTCTGGATAATGTGGATTTAATAGATTGAGGGGTCGATTCTGATGCAGGTTGGAAAAGCTTCCCGACCGAATCGGTTGGGAAATGGTTTCCGACCCACTCGGATCGGGAAAGTCCGACCGGCGGAGTAGGATGCATCCGGATGCTTCCAGATACGATTTGGTTGAACTCCCATTGACTTCAATGGGAACATTTGTTCCTAACCGCATCAGAATTGGGCCCTCGGTCGGGAAGACACATTCCCGATCCGATTTGGAAGGAGCAAATGCCGTTAGGAGGCCTTCCTACCCGCATCAGAATCAGGCCCTCGGTCGGGAAGCTTTTCCAACCTGCATCAGAATCGGGCCCTAAGTCTGTGATGTCTTAGGCCCTCTATGTGGTTCTATGCAATGTGATTTTATTTTGTTGTTTTTTTCTGTTGATTCTTAAAATGATCTGGATATATGATGAATATGTATTTTTTCATTGGAAGTGAACAGGTGGGGCGTGAATTACTGCAGATGTATTGTGTACTGTATAGACTGTGACTATTTAAACTCCTGTACAGATTCGATATTATGCTGGCCTGTTGTGTTGTACAGCGACCTTTTCTTGAAAATGTCAATAAAAAATAAAAAAAAGCTACCAGTTGGCTGAGAACAGGTTAATTTGGAGTTTGCTTGTGCTTAAACCTGACAAGGATTGTGGTTGCTGATTGAGTAGGGTTTCACTCCCATTAACCAGTAACCCAATTTCTTACAGCCCAATAACAAATTATTAAGAAAAGGTTTACTAATAAATTCACATTCACACATTAATTACAACAAATCAAAAGTCAAATTCCAAATTAATATCTCAGTGCAGAAAAAATGCCAAGAGAAAACGCCTCTACTCCCTCACAGATTGCATGCTATAATGACTTTGCACATAAAACAGTACTGCTAATAGGCACAAGGTCTCTTCAATTATTTTTTTCTCACTGCTAAATGTAAACCTTTAATTATTTGTTTTAATTACTTTTTTATTTTGAACACAATTGAAAAGAGCAATGCATAACCCATATATGCAAATGAACAGAGATAAAAGAGGCTGTCCCTCTTAAGAGTCTTGGACCTCCGCTACACTCAGTGATGGTAATAAATGGAATATTACTATCTGCTCGTCTGCATATGTATTATATGTTTATATATATATATGTAAATCGTTTGGTTTTAAAAAGTGAGCTTTCTAAAATATGTAATTTACTTTTAAACTTTGTTATGCGACACCACATGTAACATTTAAAAATGTGTAACATTTGTGAATGTTTCATCTGTCTAAATGCTAGAAATGAGTTGCATAGTCATTAAATATCTGTTACTAAAGAAATTTAATGGTGCTGTCTCGTTTAAAGTATAGCAGTTCTTCCGTACATGGCCGAGAAGTGCTTTAATTGGCTTATTAAAAGTATGACATCTCTTCCCATATGGAGACACTCACCCATACAGAGGGGTTACACACTGGGTATTCGTTCCCCCATAATTGTCTTGTTCGCCAAAGTCCAGCAAGGTTTGGGCACCGTGACCATTTACTAATCCGATGTCTGCTCCTGTATGCATGTTTACCAGGTGGGCCTGCCCAAGCCTACAATACTGCTATAACAGCTGGTGTAAAATCTCATTATGCAGTTATTGAAATTGAATCGGACTCTCTTTTTCTTGATGGGCTCATCTCACTGGGACAGATGACTGTCATGGGGTTGACAAGCAGTACCTAATCTGCTCTAGCAAGCTTATTAGTATGTAGATTTATTTACTTTCTCTAAGCTTCTTCCCAGACGAATTACAGGTTCCCCCTATTTTGAGAATACAGCTGACAAGCTGTGTATAACGAAGGTGATTTAATACAACCATTTTCTCAGAAGAAGCTGCCAAGCTCAATCCCCACTCGGCAGGGGAAACCAAATCAACAGCAACATCAATCCACAACCCATGCGTGGATCCCTGAACTGGCAACCTGGATAAATACAGTGACAATGCTTTTAGGTATAGATTTGACAGTTCGAGAGAGAAATAAATAATCAAATCATGTGTATACCTTTTAGATACATTTTGACTGGATCACTAAATTTTATCGCCAGTGCAAACATTTTAATCCCAGGAAAATTAACGCTTTGACTCATAATCACAATTTAAAAAAGAAACCCAAGATATTAGTTGAAGCCCTTGTGTTCAAATCAAGACATGTCATCTTTTAATATTTGAGCAGACCGTCTATCTCCTACAAATACCAAACCTTGACTTATTGAACCTCAATCAAGTGGTTAGTAGACGAACACAAAGGCCCCTGTGTACTCTGGGCCTGATCTCTTGTAAGTAATGAAGCCATTTTGTACTCAAAACTTCATCTTTATTGCCTTGGACTAACCAGAAAGTTATATGATTTTTTTCCCAATAACATCCCAGTGTTAAAGAAATAAACTTACCATATGATTTCTAGGTGGACCAGGAAGGCAGTAAATGACCATTGTCGTCATACAGCATTTGGCACCTCCTACTGGTTAGTATAGTTTGACTAACACAAGCAGAACGGAAGCAGGGTTTGATAAACTAGTGGCTCATCAAAAAACTGTTACACAAGAATAACCAGACAAGAAATGGTTCAGTTCGACAGTCACTGAGTCGAAAAAAATCGAACACACTGTTGAGTACCAATGACGAGCACGCTGTGACCAAGAGGGTAAACTAGCCTTTCAAATGCTTGTTAGACACCACAAAATGATTAGAAGACAAGAAAGTGTGCTTCACCCGCCATCTGAATCAAAGCCTCCTCCACGCGCCAAAATAATGTCCAAAATAGGTAAGGAAGTCTGAAACTCTCAATGCACCAAATACAACCTAACTTCTTCCTAAAGGCACTGCAATTCCCTCACCAAATATTGCCCAAATAAAATGTAAATTATCCACTGGTAAATGGAACGTAATCCCGCTTCGAACCTATCTGACATACCACGTCACAGCCAGCGTTTAATCTCCTTGTGTGGTTTGACTCCCATCCAAACCTGTCCCTCTTTGAGTTTATCTCAGGAGAACGATATAAATCACTTGTGGCTGCTCATGTGGAATGTGTTAATGTTTCCCTTTAATCGGATTGGTGGAAAGTGGTGATAAAGTGTTGAGGACAGCATCTGAGCCCCTATTATTGAAAGGTCTCCGGTATCCTAATGGAACTACCAACCTACCAAAAGAAATGCATTAACGATCCAAGCTGCTAGAGAAGACTGCTATTGAGCAGCTGGTATTCCCTTTAAATTGGAAATGTGCTTGGTCTTGGGCTGCATTATAGACGAGTCCTGTAATAATGTCAATGTATTCAGTTCCCTTAATCCTTCAGTTCTTTACTACCTGAATAATGCCTCAAATGGTTGCCAGGTTCAATATTAATCAAGAAGTTCTGTATACACCATACTCCTGTCTACGGCTCTATTTGTGTATATCTGCTCAACCAATAGTTTCTCTTATTCACCCAACCAGACATACACCATAGAATGTTCTTTGTAGCTGTTGGCTGATTCCGTGTTTTTCAGTTAGACTTTTAGAAAACATAAATGCCAGCGAAATCAGTCAATGTTACATTTATCTTTCTTTCAATTGCAAACCCACAATAATTCCCATAATTCTGTGGATTCTAGTATCTTGAGAGAAAATTGATAATTGCTGACTAACTTTTAGCCACTGCAGCATATTGCCAAATCATATGTACGAAACCTGTCATCATATTACCACTTCGCAGACAGGTTGATGATCCATCTTGCTAACACTTATGTCTTACTCCAGTGTCAAATAACTTAAATTAAGGATCATAAACTGCTTAAGTATGAAATGTATGGGGGCGTGACCAACCGCCAGGAAGATGGCCACTTTCTGAAGCGGCTCCTGCAGCCAGCCACATTAATCCCCTAACATCTGTGCCATAATCCGTCTGATGGTGACATAAAACCTCCCAACAGTGGCCAGTATCCAGCGGGGACGGTACTGCAAGATTTGAGAGCCTCTGAGACGACGTAACAGTGAGATAGGTGGGTTGGCGTAGTCCTAGGACTGATGCAGCGCTCTGGAGTAAAAGGCGGCAGCGGGGAAACTGAGAATGGCACTTCTGCGCAGTGGAACAATCAACAAGGCGCATATATAATAATCTGCACGCCGGAACTACTGGCGCCGAGTGCCGGATGCCAGGTGAGGAACTGAGCTCCGGAGACTGCTGTCTCGGAGAGGCGCATACCTTAGGTGAGGGACCCGAGCTAGGGCTCAAGGAGACTCAGCCGCCTGCTGCTGGGCCATGAGCGGAGCCGGAGAGTCTGGATGCGCTGACCCTCCTGTTCAGACTCCGCCCGCGGGTCCGAATCGCTCTACCCCTTGTCAGTTGGGGAGCACGGCCGGGGGCTAGTGCAGTGCTCCCCGCCCCTGGAGAGGCCTAATGGGTTGGCACTGCGCGGTGGCCGGGAGTTTAAAGCGCCGCAGCCGTGTGCTGTGATTTATGGCGGCATAATTGAAAACTACTGAGGGAGCGATAAGAGGGAATCTCCATTTCTGCTCTCCACTTGCTATAGGCCATTACCTTGCTTTGCCCCTCCAAACATATTGCGATGGACAATGGAAGGAGGCGCAGCTAAAGAGTCTTGGTTGCCAGCAAGCTCACTAAATTGACCTCCTAATCAAGTAACTGCCTGTGCTCTGAGACCTCCTGTTGAGGAGGTGCTGTTGAGGAAGACCCTCAGGGCCAGGAAATACGCTGTGGGCTGTTAAGGGCATAGGAACCTAAGCTAAGGGCAGATCCTCCTATTGGGGACCCGGTGACTGCGGTCTTTATTAGGGGATACGGGCTCGGAAGGGGAAAACTTACAGGCTACTCAAGACTCTCCTGTTCTCCCTTGGCAGGCGGCGGTATCTATCCTTTTGACTTCCTTCTCCACTACATAGCAGTGTCCATAAGTGCGAGCGGGCAGAGACATTTTCCTCAAGAATGACAGGCGGTAAGGGACCCAAAGCTGCGCATCAAACTAAGTTAGACAAATTCACTTTACCTAAAGAAACCGCTCCTAAATCACCACCGAGGGACCAGCAAGCTCCATGGCGCAACACTCGGTGACTGTGGGTACCCCCATCCTAATGGATATCCTGGCAGTGAT
This sequence comes from Calotriton arnoldi, assembly GCA_963921515.1. Classification (NCBI taxonomy): domain Eukaryota; kingdom Metazoa; phylum Chordata; class Amphibia; order Caudata; family Salamandridae; genus Calotriton; species Calotriton arnoldi. The sequence continues at coordinate 235,478 of CAWUFW010005793.1, read as the reverse complement.
GTGATACAAGGAATTCGAACCGACCTAGAAGGGAAAATAGACGCCGTTTCTTCAGATGTCGCATTTATGAGGATGGATCTCCTAAATATGGGAACACGAGTCAAAGATACAGAGGATTCTGTTGTTGCCTTGCAGGCAGAGACAAAAACACTGAAAACCAGAGTTAAGGAATTGACTGCAACTGTCGGCGCACTGGAGGCCCGCCTACAAGACTATGAAGGCTGCTCCAGAAGGAATATTGTCAGAATGATAGGAATCCCAGAGCACGCAGAGGGGCTGCAGTTGACCAGTTTGTTGAGGATCTCATACTTAAACAACTCCAGCCCTGTGGCCTCTCAAACTATTTCTCTGTTGAAAGGGCGCACAGAGCCCCAGGCGCTCCACCAAAACCAGGAGCGCCCTCGTGCCCAATAATAGCGCACCTCTTTAACTATCGAGACAGGAATATCATCCTGCAGATTGCTTGTATTGCCCCCCAGTCAAGTACGACAACCACCTTCTTCCCAGACTTTATGCTTAAGGTTCAGCGACAGCAGCGCTCCGTCTTGGAGGTCAAAAGAGCACTCAGGGAGAGGGAAGTGAAGTACCCCATGATGTTTCCAGCAAAACTGCCCATGATGGAGGAGGAAAAGACATTCTACTTCGTGACATTGGAGGAGGCCTGGGACTGGTTGGAGGGCGGGAGAAAAGTTGGGAAATCAGGACCCCATGGGCAGAGAGGTAGGTGACGCTCCGGTGCTATCTCTCAGCGCCAGACACAAGATCAGTAGATCTATAAACCATAGTCACCCTGTTGACCCCTTCTGTTAGCTGTCTGGATTGGAGAGACCCTAAGCCTTGGGGTCTCCGTATGTGCGAAGTTGGACATGGCTACTGACGCCCCCTGCCTTTAAGACCCTTTCATGGAATGTCAATGGCTTAGGGGACAAAATTAAGCGTGGTGTAGTGCTGCAATATCATAGGAGACATTCCCCTGATATGGTTCTCCTCCAGGAGACACACCTACAAGGGAACACTTACCGCGCTTTAGACAGAGGAGGCTTCACAATGGTTGCTCATGCAGGATATACGAGAGGCTCGAGGGGGGTGGGCATTCTTATATGCAAGGCCCTCCCATTTACAGTACAGAAGACATGGGCCGATCCCCATGGGAGATTTGTAGTTTTGCTATGAACAAGGGAAGAGAGCAAGGAAGGTAACGGAGTATGTCCTCTTCCCCACACTATAATTGGATATAACAACTTGGACGGCCCACACTATAATTGGATATAACAACTTGGTCGGCCCTATAGGTTAATCCTTGAAAAACTTCCGACTTGATATTACGTACTAAAGTGCAGGAAACCATTCAGGTTATTAAAAGAACCCTCACCCACCAACCTAGTTGGTGGCATGCTTCATCATAGGGTTCCCAGCTAGGCTCACAAATGGAACCCAGCTGTGCTGCAACACCTGATTACAGTGGAGCAGGTTTCTTTTGGTAAAAATGTGAGTGTCTTGCAAAGAAGTGGTGTAGTTAAAAATGTCTCTAAGGTGCCCAGACGAGTAGTGATTTATTTATGAAACCCCCTGGAAGCCAGAAGTAGGTTTATATGCGGGAGGTTCTCCTTGATGAATGTTTGACTACAGGAGTCCCCCCGCCTCAGGGATCCGTTTGATCTTACTTTGGTAATGAACAATATTGTTACCAGCCTGTGGGTCCGTAAGTACGGTCATCACACCACATACACAGCACGCCTTAGAGTGTGTGCTGAAAATCACCCTTTCACTCACGTGGCACCAAAATAATTTCTTCTGCCATATCACGATACACACTCTCACGGTCCTGAAGAAAGCCTCGTTTAACTATCGAGAGGCTGAAACATGTCGACCTTCTTTTAGACAGAGATATAGAAGATCATTGTTACCTTCACAGTATCTCACCTTGATTTTAATGTGTCCTAAGGCCCCATAAATAAATTACTACTCGTCTGGGCACCTTGGAGACATTTTTAACTACACCACTTCTTTGCAAGACACTTTTTCACACTCACATTTTTACCCAAAAAACCCCACTCTACAGTAATCAGGTGTTGCAGCACAGCTGGGTTCCATTCGGGAGCCTAGCTGGGAACCCTATGATGAAGCATGCCACCAACTAGGTTGGTGGGTGAGGGTTCTTTTAATAAACTGAATGGTTTCCTGCACTTTAGTATGTAATATCAAGTCGGAAGTTTTTCAAGGATTAACCTATAGGGCCGTCCAAGTTGTTATATCCAGATTTGTAGTTTTGACAGGACAATGGGAGGGCAACACAATTAATATTGCTTCCCTTTATGTCCCCCCCCCCCCCCAACTGCATGATGATGCCTTCTCAGATTTTGGTACACTACTGCACACTCTCCCTGAGGGTGGGGTTCTTTTGGGGGAGACATTAACACTGTCCATGAGGAAGTGGTGGATCGCTGGCCTCTTCCCCAGGGGACATCGCAACGTAGGCCCTTAGTAGATTTTATGGAGGCCCAGGGCTTTATTGATGTACGGGGAGCCCTTAATTCCACAATACAACAGTATACCTTCCATTCAGGAGCCCACAGGAGTCTTTAACACATTGACTACATCCTGACCACGACCCGTCAACTCCCCTGTTTCAGAGAGATCTCGCATCTAGCCAGGTACATTTCGGACCACTCCCCAATCCTTGCAATTTACGGGCAGGCAAATGACAGTGATATTCGAGGGTTGGTGATCGACCCTTGGCACCTAAAGATACCTCGTATCCATGGCAGTCTTCGTGAAACTACGGAGTCTTAATTTAGGGAGAATGGGGGATCTGTGACTTCAGCCCAGTTGCTGTGGGAGGTGTACAAAACGGTGATTGGAGGTCAGGGTATAGCCCTGATTGTGGTATAGAAGAAAGAGAAGAGGGGCCACTCTTGAGAAACTCGAGTTAGAGATTGCGGTGCTAGAACCCGACTAGCTGAGGGAAATCTGGGAGACCTCAATCACAACATGGTCCTGAAACAGGAGGAATATAGGGATGTGGTGACAGAAGAAGCCAGAAACTGCTACAGTGCCAAGCAACATCGCCCACACAAAGTGGGTGATCGAGATAGGAGGGAGGCGAGGTCCCGCTGGGTCCTGGAAATTTTTAATGATGTAGGGGGCTATGTGCGAGATAGAAGGGGGGTGGCTGCGGTGTTTGCAGATTATTACATCCGCATCAATGCCTTGGCTAACACGGCTACTTTTGAGGAATCTCGAGAGAGTCTGGCAGATATCCAAATGCCGTGCCTGTCACAGACAGAGAGTGAAACGATGGATAAAGACCTGACAGAAGAGGAGGTGTCAGACGCCATTAGTGCCCTCAACTCTGGTAAGGCGTTGGGGCCCAATGGACTCCCCATAGAGCTGTACAAACTTGCAGCTACAGACATGGTGCCCCACCTCCTGCGCATGTGCCTGGAAAGCCGTAATGCTGGTCTATTGCCATGAGATCAAAGAGTAGGCACTATAGTGGTGATCCATAAGGACGCCAAGCCACCCGAGGAATGTGCCTCCTACAGCCCCTGTTCGTTGTTAAATACAGAAGTTAAAATACTAGCTAAACTGCTGGCCGCACGCCTGAATCAAGTGATTGGTTCGCTGGTCCATCCAGACCAGTCTGGCTTCATGCTGGGAAGAAGCACAGCACTTAACCTGTGTCGCTTACATGGTATCTTGGGTCAAGCAGATCGGATCAGGGAGGATGCAATCATACTGTCGCTGGACGCACGTATGGCCTTCGACACAGTAGAGTGGCTCTTTATTTATGCTGTGTTGAAAAAGCTTGGATTTGGTCCAAGCTTCCTGTCCTGGATTCGACTCCTGTACTCAGGCCCACTTGCCCAAGTGGTGGTGAATGGAGCCACGTCCCCACTGTTTTCGCTACGACGGGGTACAAGACAGTGCTGTTCTCTTTCCCCTTTAATCTTTGTCATGGTGCTGGAACCATTGGCGGCATGGATAAGAGCAGATACGACGATTAGAGGCCTGAGATGGACAGCAGAGTGGGAAGATAGAATTTCTCACCACGCAGATGATATTCGGCTCTACGTGGCGGAACCCACTGAGTCCCTTGAAAGACTCATGCAAGTGTTCACAATATACCGGAGGTAATCATGCTATACCATCAATTGGCATGAATCATTGATATACGTTCTCAGTGGTACGACCCCAGTATTACCAATTATTATTATTTATTTATTTATTTATAAAGCGCCCGAATCACCCCATCAGGGTATCTCCGCGCTTGAACTGCTATAGGACTCCAAGGGGATGCTAGATTAGAATAAAGTCGACTTTAACATCTTTCTGAACTTAAGATAGTCCGTACATAGTCGTAAATGGATAGGGAGTTGATTCCAGTAGCGTGGGGCCAAGTGGTAGAAGGCTTTACCGCCCTGTCGCGCTCTATGGAAACGGGGGACTAGGAGCAGGGCTTTGGATTCGGAGCGGAGAGATCTGGAGGGCAGGTACCTGACTAATTTGTCCTTTAGATAACTGGGGCCTAAGTTGTTTAAAGATTTAAAGGCCATACAGCAGATCTTAAATTTAACCCTCTTCCGCACTGGGAGCCAGTGCAATTCCCTAAGGAGGGGGAGAGATTCAGTTCTGGGGGGAGCGTTAGCCACCAAACGGGCCGCCGCGTTCTGGACTATCTGCAGTTTGTTCAGGGAGTTTTCATTAGCTGCAATCAGCAGAGCATTGCAGTAATCCAGACGGCTCAGCACCAGTGCCTGTACCAAGGTCTTCCGGGTTGACAGTGGTAGAAAGGGGAAAACTCTCCTAAGAAGGCTGAGATTATGAAAACAGACTCCCACTGTTGTGGAAATGTGTTCCCCCAGTGTCAGTTTCTGGTACAATTGCTTGTGAGGCCCAGGTGGTGGTGGGAGGATTCAGGTACCTGGTGATCTTTGTTACGTGTGATCCTGGGTTTTGCTATGCTTTCAATCTGGAGCCGCCATTGAATAGGTTGAGAGTAGACGTAAGACATTGGAGGACACTGCCTCTGTCTCTTTTGGGGAAGGCGGCCCTCTTTAAGATGATGGTCCCAGCTCTTTTGTACGTGCTCCACTACATGACATACTCTGTGTTCCTGCATCCTACTTTCAGACCATCGATAATGAGGTACACAGCCTTCTCTGGGATGGGGGTCCCCCACGCATTGCCCTGCAAAAAATTACTCAGAGTTGGTTTGAGGATGGAATAGCCCTTCCTGACATACAAAAATACTATTGGGTGGCACAACTAATGGCCATAAATAACTGGGTTCATCTACCAGGCGAAGAACCAGCAGACAGAATGGATAAGGATAACATGAAACCTGGTGGTCCTCTTAGAGCCCTTTATGGATGACCCTTGGGCCGCACCTACACTTAGCCCTACTGCTGCCACAGTTGCACTTTGGCATACCACAGTTTGCAGCATGGGGTGGAGGGACAAAATCACACAAGCTACCCCCTTGTGGGATATGTTGAAGTTGGGCACTCTGGCCTCGCGAGATGGGTTTGATAATTGGGATTTGATAGGTCTGTCAAAGGTGGGTGATTTGTGGAAACTGGATGATGTGCTTTCCTTTCTGAGCTTCAGAAGGCATACCAGTTGGCTTCCACCGAGACCTTCCACTAACTGCAGGTCAGGAGCTTCCTTTGGAGGGGAGTTCACAGGGGGACAAATCTCCCAGAGTTCTCTCCACTCGAGGATAGGTTGTTAGATAAACACATGCCAAAACTGGCTATCTCACTTACCTATCGCAAATTGATTAATAACTCCTCTGATCAATTGCCCAAGCTGCGGGCGAGTTGGGAGAGAGATTTGGGAGATTTCGCGAATGAGGAGTCCCCGGAGGCCTTGGCCTCTCCTAGATAGGTGGCCATACGTTCTAGATTTTGACTGGTACATTTAAAAATACTCCATATAGCTATTCTGCATGTACTAATCTGGTCAAAATGGGCAAATCTGACCATGCTGGGTGCCCTAGGAAGTGTGGTCAACATTTTCTTTTTTCCATATGCTGTGGAGGTGCCCCATGTGTCATAATTATTGGGGGGAGGTGCTCGCCTGTCTCAGTGAGGTGGTGGGTAATGACCGAGTATTGTCCGCCAAATGGTGTCCACTCATTGTGTGGGACGAATCAGACCTCAACTCGCATGGACCAGCTCACGGTCACCTTGGGATTGAAGGTAGCCAAGCGAAACATAGCTGGCATGTGGAAGGCTGAATTGAGTCCAAGCCTGGGAGACTGGAAAAGGGACATGGATTGGTGCATGTTGGCAGAAAGGGTGGTATATGTGGGAAGGGTATGCCCTAATAAATGGAAGAAAATATGGGGCAGATGGAACGAATACGGGGGGCCTCTGTGAACCCCTGACTGGAATTGAGGATGTTGCAGTGTAATGATGAAATTACTCATTTTACTGCCGACCTGTGGAATACTGATGACATGATTGAGAGTCACAAGGTGACTATCCTTTTAGGTCTCTGTCAATAGTCACTGCTATTTTTTCTTTTTGTCGAGCTGCTTTGTGTAATGTCACCATTATTTATTTTGTTTATTTGTCTAATAGAAAGAATCTTTAAAAAAAATATGAAATGCACATGTGTGGGCACTTGTTTAGTATGCATTAATGCATTCTGGGTCACAATACTACATTCCCAGGTCCAACGGCCAGTGCTGAGATTTATGGTTGTTAGACCTGGCCCTTTTTGCAGGTTTATCCCCAAACATTTTGCCTTTTGCCTCCTATTTTTCTGACCTTGGTTTTTTTGGCTATAGGACTCTGGGCACTTTATCACTGCTGATCGGTGCGAAAGTGCACATGACCTCTGTGTAAATTGTGATTCTGATTGGTTATCCATGATTGGCAAATTTGATTTTCTGGTAAGACCCAAGTAATATGCACTAAGTGTGCCAGGGCCTGTAAATCAAATGCTACTAGTGGGCTTGCAGCACTGGTTGTGCCACCCACATGCGTAGCCCTGTAAATGTATCTCAGACCTGCCACTGTAGTGTCTGCACGCATAGTCGTAAACTGCCATGTTGACCTGGCAAGCCACTTGCCAGGCCCAAACCTTCTCTTTTCATACATGTAAGGCACCCCTCAGGTACGCCAATGGTACCCCCATGGGCAGGGTGCAGTTATGTGAAAGGTAGGACATGTTCTGGTGTGTTTGACATGCCGTGATAGTGAAATACTGTGTATTTCGTTTTTCACTGTTGAAAGGCTGTCTGTCCCTTTGGCTATTATTGGAGCTGCACTGTAACATTTTACATGTGTAACTTTCAATTGGGATAAGATAGAGAAATGGAGTTTAGGCTCTCTGAACTCAGAATTTGATAACACCTTTTAGTGAAGGTGGTTTTTAAATTGTCTGTTTGAAAATGCCACTTTTAGAAAGTGGGCTTTTGCTTGCTTTACCATTCTGTGTGCCTCTGCCTGTTTGTGTTTTCACCATCTGGTTTTGGAGTGACAGGAGCTGGGGATGTGCATTCACTCTAAACAGTCACAAGGGGGGTTGAGGTGTGTCCTGCCTTGCCTGGGTGACTTATCGCTAGGCTGAATAAACCTGGTCTGCATTTAGAGTGGTGGGAGGAGTTTCGCTTGCACCTGAATAGGCTGTGTCTCCTTTGCACAATGCTGTCTCCACCCCTGTGGTCAAACTGCACCAGGGAGGTCAGAACTGGTTTGGACTGAGCTCAGAGACTCTAAAGCAAAGAGAAAAATGAGAAAATGGGGTATAAGTATTGGACCTTAAACCCCAGGACTTTAGATTACTTCTGGAAACAAGAGGACCCTGCCTAGAAGAAGAGCTTTGTGTGAGGAGCGCTACCTTTTCTGTATGAGGGGTGGGTTGTACTGCAGTTGCTGCTTCTGTCTATGGTGGAGAAAAAGGACTGACTCTTTTTACCCTGCTGTGGTATCCTGCTGCTGAAGAATCTCCAAGGGCTTGTGTGTGCTTGCCTCCTGTTGGAAGTCTCAGGGAAATCAAAGACTTCAGGAAAGATCCTTGCTGGATCTCCAAGTAAACCTGCCTAAAAGGAGAGCTGAATAGCTGTGTGAGGAGTGCTGCCCCTGTTGTGTATAGGATGAGTTGGCCTGCATTTGCTGCTCCTGCAGTAGATGGACTGGACTGTTCTTCACCTTGGTTCATAAGGTAAAAGTGTGTGTGGAGCGCTTGTTTTTCACCCCTAGTTGAGTGCTATGCAATGCCTCGAGTCAGCGCGTGGTGAGCGCTGTATTCTTTACCTTGAAATAGAGCCAGCGTCTGGGAGTGTGAGAAAATGCTGTTGGGGAGGCCCCCACCGGGCTCAGCGTGCTCGCCATCTTTCATTAGGATTTACAGGAGCGTCTCTGCCTAGTGGCCCCATGCTGTTGAGGATTGGGGTGGGAAGGACCCGAGGCAGTGCAGTGGCGAAGGGAGTCCGGCACAGCCCAGGGGAACAACATGAAGGGAAAGCAGAGGAGCTCAATGTCGTCTCGCGGTAGGCGTGGGCGGGCCGGCAAGGAAGGCTACACCTACCCTTCACAGCAGGGGAGAGAAAGTCACCACTACTTCTGTAGGAGTGGGGAGAATCTGACGAGGTCTCCCCGTGGCATCCTCGGTGTGGCCCACCAATGAGCCTCGGTAGGCTGATGTCAGTGCCGCAGGAGGATATTATGCTGCGATAGCTGCACTGCGAGGTCATGGGCGGCCTGCCCGATTGTGAGGGGAGGTATCCCCACCAACGTGGGCAGTACAAGTGCCTTCCCCCCTCCTCCTTTCTTTTGTGCACATACCTGGGGCTCGGTGGCTTGGTTGTCGGAACGGGTAGAACCTCGACAGAGCCCCCGATCCCCTGTGAAGGTTTACCGCATTCCCCATTATAGGCACGCAGGTGCTGCTGCAGCCTGCAGTTTTGGCTGGGCTTCTCCATTACCGATTGCATGATTTTTTAAATTATGATTCATGTGTAATTCATTAAACTGCTGCATTCTTATGCTCTAATGCTATGGTAAAGGTCGTTGTAATCCTTGTAAAAACTGGAATAGCCATTACCATTTTCAGAAATTGCATAATATGTACAGTGGTGGTGTAGGGTGTTGTTTTCATGATGTTTTTATGACGTGCACCTTATAAGTATTTGCTTATTGCACTAAATGTGGTGTTATGACAATTGCCTAGTTGGCAAAGTGATCTATGTGATGTTATGACAGTCGCCTAGTTGGCAAAGTGATTTATGTGATTGTGGTCAATGTGTTTATATACAATATAAGTGATATTTTTATATAACCTGGTGTGGAGTCTCTTTTGTGGTGTGTGGAGTGTGTTACTGGTGTGTGTTTCGTGCAAACGCTTTACACATTGCCTCTGGGATAAGCCTGACTGCTGTTCCAAGCTACCAAGGGGGTGAGCAGGGGATATCTTGTGTGTGTAAATCCCTTACCCTGACTAGAGTGGTGGGTTCTGCCTGGCTTAGGTGCATACCCTAGCCAACCAGGAACCCCATTTCTAACTGATCAGCAAGGGCAGCATTCCTGTAAGCGTATTGTATAGCCCTGTGATCCATCTCCATTTCCTATTATTCATGACACTATTGAACACGGATGTGAATCTGCCAGAAGACAGGAACACATTCTCCTTTTGTATTTTTTAATATTCATACGTATGTGGTTGATTAAAAAAAACAAAAAACTTTGCTTGTGTCTTCGATTTTCATATTTATTAGCTGGCATTCCAAATATCCCAATGCATAAACACATAAAGCTACAAAAACAATTTATATGCGAAAATGTGCTTGAAGAACTGGAATATTATATCCTACTATCTATTGTTTAATTACTTGAAACCTTCATTGCTTCTCCTCTTCATGTGATCGAAATGTATGACTATTCCACCTCTGGCTCTCATAGCTGCCTTTCATTATTTATTATGTTTCCTTACATTTATCCCTTTTTTGTGGTGTTTAATTAATGGGGAATGTTGCCAATGAGACTCAGAATTAGTGGGTAGTTTTTTTGGGAATGTTTAACTAATGATCAATCGGGGTTTTTATTAAGGGCAGCTACTCACCCAGAAGGGTCTCAAGGCGCTGGGGGAGGGGGGGCACGCGGCTCCTAAGCACTCGCGGAGTATCAGCAATTATGGTGATTCGTCGTAGAGCCAGGTCTTGAAGACCTTCAGGAACTTGAAGAGAGTTTGTTCCATGCCTTGGCTGCAAGGAAGGAGAAGGAACGACCTCCCGTTCTGGTCTTCTTGATGCGCGGTACCGTGGCGAGGGAAAGCTGGGCTGAGCTGAGGGATCTTTGGGGTGCGTGGAACGAGAGGCAGTGGTTATGATGATTTTGTGAATGAAACTAAGAATTTATTGGATCGCAGGGTGACTATTCTATGGAACATTAAATGTTTAAATGTTTTTACTGTCCACTCCCTCCTCTTTAATCTAGCTAGATATTGTTGTGGTTTATTGAGAAGGGTGTAATTCATACCCCTCTATTATGTCAGAACTAGACAACCTCTGTGCTATATACAAGGGTGCAAAGTTGCAAAGATATTTTTGGTAACTTTCACTTATTTTTTGAAAAATTATGAAAAATAATAGAAATTCTTCATGATTTTCGCTTTTGCTTGAAAATTATGATTTTCGCAGTGTTTGTTTACACAATTGTGTACACAATTGAGGTCATAAGCAGTGCATTGCGGGGGCGTAAGTTATAGTTCGATCAGGTAACTGTAACTGATGAATTCAATGGTTTTGTATGAGTGAAATCTGAGCCTAACTATAATGTCCCTTTAACAGGTAAGTGGGTGTGTAAGTGGAGGCATGGGTCTGTGAGTCGGTGTGTGAGTCTGTGAGAGTGCCTCTGTTGGTCTGTAAGTGGATATGTAAGTCCATGCATGGGTCTGTGAGTGGGTGTGAGTTCCTGCATAGGTCTGAAAGTGTGTCTGTGGTGCGTGAGTAGATCTGTCATTGCCTGCATGGATTTCTGAGTGAATGTGGGAGTGCCTGCATGGCTCTGTCAGTGGGTGTGTGAGTGCCTGTGTGGGTCTATAAGTGGGTGTGTGAGTGCCTATGTGGGTGTGTGAGTGGGCCTATGAGGGCTTGTGTGGGTCTGTGAGTGGGTGTGTGAGTGGCTGTGTGGGTCTGTGAGTAGGTGGGTGTAAGAGTGCTTGTGTTGCTGTGTGAGTGGGTGTGTGAGTGGCTGTGTGGGTCTGTCAGTAGCTGTGAGTGCCTGAGTGGGTCTGTGAATGGGTGTTTGAGCACCTGCTTGGGTCTGGGAGTAGGTCTATGAGTGGCTGCATGGAGCTGTGAGTGGATGTGTGACTGCCTCTGTGGGACTTTGAGTGGGTGTGAAAGTGCCAACATAGAACTATGAGTGGGTGTGTGAGTGCCTACATGGAAATGTGAGTGGGTATGGGAGTGGGTGTGTCAATGCCTGCATAGGTCGGTGAGTGGGTGTATAAGTGCCTATGTGGGTCGGTGAGTGGGTGTGTGAATGCCTGTATAGGTCTGTGAGTAGGCGCGAGACTACCTGTGTGGGTCTGTAAATGGGTGTGAAAATACCTGTGTGGGTATCTGAGTGGGTCTGAAAGTGGTTTTTTATCGCAAAGTGTGTCAAGACTCGCGGATCAGTCACAGATTTACACTTTGGCTGTGCTGAGCCTTACGGGGGATCCATGGATTCCCGAAGTGGAAAACAAACCTGATGTGACTCAATTTCGTACCCAACATGGGTCCCTCTGACACTCCTCTAACACACCCATGGGGTTAGGGTACCTCTATCCTGACCCCTTTAATCATTTTGAAGATACATTTTAAGACCACACGGCCGTTCCCAGATACTTGAAATTGCGGCCCCAACCTCACAGTCAGGTTGTGGTCAGCCAATGTAGTCGTGTTCGAAATACCTATGGAAAATGCAAGTGGTTTGACCCCGCCTTTTTCTCGGATCCCACTTGACGAATCACTCTGGAACTTTTCATGCAGAATTAGACAAACCGGGCCACCTTTTTGGGAGAATTTCGTGAAGATTCGTCAAACTGTGCCAAAGTTCTAAGCCAACCAAAAAACTATTTTCCTATAGAAACTAGGTCCTAACTATAACTACCTACTGGTGGCCGCTAGTAAATATATATATATATATATATATATATACATATATATCATGCTCAGTTGACCACCTGAAGAGCACTGTCTGAACTCGCGGCGGGTGCATGCTGACGGCGGGGGTGGTAACCCGCCATGTTACACAACAACTCCCAAAATGCTGCAATCACGAGGTGAATATTAAAAGCTTTGTTTATTCCGCAGACGAGTTTCAGCGATTTGCCTTCATCAGTGCGGTTAAAAGCCAAATGCAAGGAGACAGGATGAGAGTCCTTTTTTTTAAACAAATCAAAGAGTCACATGATTGGTCGATGTCATAGCCAATGGAAGGGCTTAATTCCCTAAAGACCGGTAGTGGAGCGCCGTGAACTGCCATACAATTAATTACAGGTTTTAATACCTTATATTGTAAGTTTTCAATGTTAATACATGCCACGACGCTCTCCACCACATATGTCCTGAATCAATCTCTCTCCTTGTCTGAACACCTCTCGCTTGTCGCTGGATAGTGTAGAGGTCTTCTGTGGGCGTCCATCTTATTGTTGGGCATCCCAGACTTTGTATAAGCCGCGGCCTCCATTGGTCGACAGATCCTCTCAGCGAAGGTTCTGGCCGCCCGTATAAATCAAGCTCAGTTGACCACCTGAAGAGCACTTTCCGAACTCGCGGCGGGTGCATGCAGACGGCGGGGGTGGTAACCCGCCATGTTACATAACAACTTCCAAAATGCTGCACTCACGAGGTGAATATTAAAAGATTTGTTTATTCCGCAGACGCGTTTCAGCGATTTTCCTTCATCAGTGCGGTTAAAAGCCAAATGCAAGGAGACAGGATGAGAGTCCTTTTTTTTAAACAAACCAAAGAGTCACATGATTGGTCGATGTCATAGCCAATGGAAGGGCTTAATTCCCTAAAGACCGGTAGTGGAGCGCCGTGAACTGCCATACAATTAATTACAGGTTTTAATACCTTATATTGTAAGTTTTCAATGTTAATACATGCCACGACGCTCTCCACCACATATGTCCTGAATCAATCTCTCTCCTTGTCTGAACACCTCTCGCCTGTCGCTGGATAGTGTAGAGGTCTTCTGTGGGCGTCCATCTTATTGTTGGGCATCCCAGACTTTGTATAAGCCGCGGCCTCCATCGGTCGACAGATCCTCTCAGCGACGGTTCTGGCCGCCCGTATAAATCAAGCTCAGTTGACCACCTGAAGAGCACTTTCCGAACTCGCGCGGGTGCATGCAGACGGCGGGGGTGGTAACCCGCCATGTTACACAACAACTTCCAAAATGCTGCACTCACGAGGTGAATATTAAAAGCTTTGTTTATTCCGCAGACGCGTTTCTGCGATTTGCCTTCATCAGTGCGGTTAAAAGCCAAATGCAAGGAGACAGGATGAGAGTCCTTTTTTTTAAACAAACCAAAGAGTCACATGATTGGTCGATGTCATAGCCAATGGAAGGGCTTAATTCCCTAAGGACCGGTAGTGGAGCGCCGTGAACTGCCATACAATTAATTACAGGTTTTAATACCTTATATTGTAAGTTTTCAATGTTAATACATGCCACGACGCTCTCCACCACATATGTCCTGAATCAATCCCTCTCCTTGTCTGAACACCTCTCGCTGGATAGTGTAGAGGTCTTCTGTGGGCGTCCATCTTATTGTTGGGCATCCCAGACTTTGTATAAGCCGCGGCCTCCATCGGTCGACAGATCCTCTCAGCGACGGTTCTGGCCGCCCATATAAATCAAGCTCAGTATATATATATTAGTTTAATGTCTATAACAAACTTATTTAGTGTTAAAATTATAAAATTTAAACTTTTACAGTTTTGTTAAAAATTTTAAATAATGTAAAAGTCTATATATCTAACTATTAACAAATTTAAAGTGTTTTTTAAATTATCCTTTAAGAAATAGTATTTAAAAACATATACATATTATTTATATAATAAACATCTGAGTTAGTGTTGTGACATTTTCTTTTATTCTAGGTTTAAAATAAATATTTAAATGTATTTTACATTAACATTTTATTTATGTTAAGATTAATAAACTTTAACATCTTTGCCTATACCTTACCAATGTGAGATGTCCACCACAGTGTTGGAGGTCTCCACCGTTTGCGGTGCTGTAGCCCGCTCCGACTGGCCTCAGCAGTCCAGAGGCTCAACTGCTCGACTGTTCCTGTCCCCCAGCTGTCTCCCGGCTTCTGACACCGGCTCCGGCACTGCGGCCGCGACCAGCTCCTTTGCTCCGATGCCTCCTCACTACACATAATTTTGAAACGTTACGCTTGTTAACTTCACACTTGTGAATCCTGGTGCAGTAGGCTCCACCAGGGGTTAGAGACATACATCTGTACAGAGGAGTAACTTAACAGTCACAAATGGTGAATAGCAAAAAAGTGTTATGTTACTCCTAGATGCAGTATATAGATTTACACTTGCCTAAATTTACACGTATAAATTTACCTTTGTGAATAGGCCTCTTTTTGTTATTCTGATGTATCTTACCAATGTACTAGTGCTTTTGGCTGCTAAAAATGGTTTTAAGCTAATGGACGTTTTTCTGCTTTCTCAGTTGAACATATTTCTCTTATGTTTGTTTTTATCTGTCTGCTTGTAAAGCTGTGGGGATGAAATTCACAGATTAATTATCCTCATTGCTAACCCTAGACGGAGTTCGCGGAGTTGTGCTACTCGAAACTGCGCGAAGTGGAAAAAAAACTCTGCCGCGCTACGCGGAGCTCCGCAAGCGGCGGAGTGCGATAGAAAAATGCCGTTCGCTGTGATTTTCAGTGCCGGATGCTTGTCGGCACTGTGCAATCATCGCGAACGGCACCATGCACAGCGCAATCGGGCGCTGCTTTCCTTTCTGCCGCTTGAGTAGATTTTTACTCGAGCGGCAGCTTTCTCAACGCAAACAGGCAGTTTCTCAAAGCGAGCGGTCGCGAGCATACGCGACCACTCGCAATGAGAAACCTGACCCCCCTGCGTTGAGAAATCTCGCCCGGAGGTTATTTTCCACGCTCGCGCTCGCCAACTTGATGTTGACGATCGCGAACAAGGAAAAATCTCGCCGGGAGGTGGATTTTCCTCGCTCGCGCTCGCCAACTTGACGTTGACTAACGTGAACGAGGGGAAAAACTCCGCTACGCAGGGCCGAGTTTTTCAGATCTCCGCGAGCTCCGCGTAAGGCTGAGTTCCAAAAACTCTGCGAGCGGAGCGGAGTTCACCGCCCAGGCCTACTCATTGCTAATGGTTTGTGGACCTCCCTATGAGGAACACCATTTCCCCTCTTACTTTAGGTGAATGTGAAAACAAATCTGCACACCTGGTGGATTTTCCACAGGTGCAAGTAATCTGCAAATGGAAGATTCAGCGGAATCTGATTCAGTGAATTAAAATCAGCTTTTTTGTTTTCTGACAATTCTTTTTGCATAAATAAATTGGTTTAATGCCCAAAGATGTTGCCAAATCGTCACAATATTTGTAGGCAAAGATGGATTGTCAAACACTCAAGGGTTAGGGCTAAAACCAGTGAGCAGTATACGACGGTGATCGTTCAGATCGTTATATCAAGAACACTAAGGTCTTCAGTCTAAGAACATAGAAGATCCCAATGTGATTCTTGATAGAGTGGTAGTAGCGCTTCCGTAAATTTCAGGGGTTTATAGATGCAGTTTTAGCTTTAGCTCATCAGGACTCTCAGCACCCTCCTAATGCCCGATTGAGTTTGGATTCGGAAAGCAGTATGGAATGGAGTGTTTTGCATTGTGGTGTACATACAGATACTTATCATTATTTTTTGTATTCAGGGAGTATGTGAAGAGCAATGATTATTGTAAGTAGAAATGCTTTTGTGTAAAACGACTGTATATTGGCGTCTAACCACAAAAACAAATTATCATTAGCTAAAAAACACATTACAGCTTGTGGAAAGCAACGCGGGTTATTGTTCATTAAAAAATGTTGAAGAAGTTCTAATCAACTTCTGTACATTATGTAAAACTTCAGTTTCTAAACTCTGCAAAAGAAAGTTTCATATTTAATGGGAAATCATGAATTATTCCATTTATTATCAAGTCCTCCTTTCAAAGACATGATGTGGATAAAAGGTGGGGTGAATAATTTCAAAAAATGCAATGCATTTTTAATGTGAAGGTGCAAACTACTGATTCTCAGGACTATTAGCAAGTGGAGGGGAAACAGAATATTTTCTTGCAAGAACTCATCAATCCCTTGCAATGAAAAATTACATGACACACTTCTTTAATAAGATGCAATGCTGTGAAAGGCGGAGTAGAGAAAAGAGAAGTCTGGCAAAAGTTAAGGTTGTGATTATTAACCTACATTTTTGCGAAACTTCATTTTATCAGTACTGTGTGGTCAAGTGTTGGCGTGAGGTTTTCATGTACAGAACCCCAAAACATTCAATGTAAAATCCTTCAGAATTGCTAGCAAGACATGCACATGTAAAGTTGCACGATTTGTTTGAGCTAGTTTCAGAATTTTGTCAGCACTCCATAGCTTCTAATTTATCAGAATGTCTTTCAAACAGAGCATGCAGAGAGACTGGTTGTATCTTGGCCACAGATGGAAGGGCACATACATTAGACAATTGGTGATCGGGGGGCCCTGCTTTGGGGCACTTGCAGGAGGAAATTGGGTGGAGACATAGTAAGGATGCTTTAATACAACAGGGGAAGTGAAAGCAAAGCACAGGCTAGCACATCTTCTGGGTAATTCACGAGGGAAGTGGCTACTCATTTAGCTGCCAGCTGATTAAACACACTTTTCACACTGTTAACCCATCACAGTGAGTTTTAGGTGTAAATCCTTAGTGGTCCCCTGTCATTGTGTGGCCCCTTCAGCCACACTGGTACTTTAGTCACCCGCCCAGTGCATCTTGGGAATTTTAGTTTTGTTTTTAACATGCTAAGCTGTTTTTTAAGTAGTTTGGGTCCTGTCTCCACTGGGCCCTCATTTCTGTCCTTGACAACTTTGCCAAAAGAAATATGGAAGCTCAAAAAAATCAGAGTGACTGGTTTGGAGAGTGTACCTGACTAAATTCAATGCGGAAGGAACCTGGGTAAGGAAGGGGGAGGATGATGACTAGTAGGAAGATAACGACAAGGAGTTAGACCACCAAGAGGGCTAAGCAGACCAAAGCCATGTAGACCTGGACAAGAAGTACCAGGCCTAGGGAGATCTAATCTACAAGCACCAGAGAGACCAAGGCCAGAGGAGACCAGGAACAAACAGATGAGGAGGAACACGACCAGGAGAAAAAGCATTAGGGTGACAAGAACCAGGGTAAGAAGGTTCACGAGGACCATGAGGACGTGGAGCAGGAGGATCAGGACCCGGAGTACCTAGGCCAGAAGGACATGGGGTAGGTGGACCAGGAGGCTCAGACCATTAAGAGAATGAGGGCTAGGAGAGGCCTTCAGCACAAACCAGGACCTGGGGGGTGAGGAGGACCAAGGCAAGAAATAAGAGACCCAGGTGGACAGATATAGGACAATAACGGAAAGCAGGACTAGAGACCGGAAGAACATGACCACAGGGATGATATCAGACTAGAGGACTATGGGACCAAGGCTTGGAAATAAACAGTGCAAGGGGGACCAGGATGCCCTAGATTGGCAGCCCCAGACAGAATAGAGAGGACGAAGAAGTCTAGGCCCATTCTTTGTTAATACTACAAGTATCACAGCACCAGCATACAGAATTGTTCATAGTCAGTCTATGGGAAATAGAAAGTGGCCTACTGAAAGACTATCATCCTATTTAAATGCACAAATTATAAAAGGTACTAAGCCTCAACTGTAGCACTCCTACATGGCTATAATTAGTGGTATGAAATCAATGCTATACTATTTTTTTATTTTTTTATTTAACAATAGGATAATCAATACCTACAAGTCTGGATTATCAACTGCATCAACCAGCTTATTAAGGCAATGCATGGAGGCTGCCTTTTAAGAATAATGTTTTGGGAAATCAGATTTTGCAGCATATATCCTTCATTCACTGTCCCTGATGTTTCTTTTCAGGCTTGAATTAGGTTTGAATGATGGTGTAATTACCAACAATGCTGTCATTTAGTTTAGATAGTCTTTACCTGTCAAATGATGCTACAAAGTCGTCTGACAAAAAAATGGATGACATTTAGCTAGGTAGATAGATTCTGTATTTTAGATAGAGTTTTTCTTCCTTCTGTTTTCAGATTGGAATTTAACCTTTTAATGATACTGAGTAAGTAACTTGCATATGAGGCTATATGCAACTGGTTTCTTTAAAAAAAAAAAAAAATCCTGGTTCCTGTATGGCTAGAGTTATCAGTTGCACCATCTCACTACATTACAACTTTGCAAATCATTTTTTTCAGGTGTTTTAGTCTGATTTGTTTAATTGAACTTTTGGTAATCCTCTAGCTGCGCCTTGTGCATTCACATGACTTTGTAGGTAAAAGCGAGTACATAGCTCTAGTAGAGTAAACTGCATAATCTAGTCCTGCAAAGGAACTAATCATCTTCATCATTCGCCACCTTTTCAGATACATTTAAAGGAGCTGGATCATTTGTGGAGTAAGTGACATCTGCTTAGTGGGCCTTTCAAGTCACTGTGTCTTGGCCCTTAGTACAATAGAGTGGTATTCTGTACCACGTTTGTCAAATTGATTTGGAAACATTCAAATATTCTCTTCAATGTCCATGGGGACCTGTAGAGAGCGCTGTTTGAGTACAAATTGCATTTTAGTCAGTTTTACCACTAACTTGCATAAGGAGATCAGTGCTAATTGTGTTCACTCTTTGCAGTTCTACCTGGGGCCCTATTACACATAGGACAAATTTTCCCTGTTTGCGCCAGGGTGCACCTTAAAACAGGTGCGCCGGGTGCAACAGGGAAAGTGCACTCTATTACATTGAATGCACTGCCCCCAGGGTAGCCGGGAAGTCGTGCTGCCCTGGGGGCTGCGCATTCAAGTGAAAAACTGAGCGGCTTTGAGGCACTCCAACCTGCCTGCACTTTTAAGAGGGGAGAGAGATCCCCTTGCAGGAGGGTGCAGTGAGTGACAGTGCCTGCCTGCAAGGGGATGTCTGGGGGGTCCATAGGACCCCCTTTCCCCCCCCCCAGAGTGCGTCATCAGGAGGTGCATTGTCAGTGCGCCTCCTGACATTTTCTTTGCCTCTGCGACCACGTCTATAATACAGCGCAGGCGTACAGGCAAAGGGATTCCCTCATTGGCATGTGGCCATGCCTCCAAGCAAATGAGGGAACACCCTCTGGTGATAGCAATGGCGCTTTAGTTGTGCCAGAGCTATCTGTATTACAGAAAGGGCTTCACAAGCATCTGAGGCCCTTTCTGTAATACCAGCGTGCCCCGGGGGTGCGCAAAGCGGGTGCACATGCCCGTTGCACCCCCAGGGCACTTTCCTTAATACGGCCCCAGGTGTCAAGTACCTATTAAAATTTACACCATGGGTACTCGCAAACATATGCCCAGGGGCCACAAAGTATGGTCTTTGGTGTGACTGAGGGCCGCATTGATGGCAGCAGGGTGGCGGTAGGGGGTCTGGGTGGGTCAGGTATTGTGTGAGGAGGTCTAAAGAAATGTTAAATAAACGGTCAAGCATTTTATTTGCAGGTTAATAAATGCTTGCCCGTTTATTTAACATGTTTTCTGAATAATTGTGCTCAGCAACTAAACAGCAGCCCGTGCTTCTGTTCACCAGGGGGGCCGCATGTAAAGGTCAAGAGGGCCGCAAGCGGCCCCCGGACCGTACTTTGAGTATCACTGATCTACACTATGCATAATCATACTTATTTCAGCTGATGAGACGGAAGCGAAAGAAGTAGTGAAGTTTATCTACTATTTGCCTAGTCACCATCCAAAAAGTATATAGTATCTGCTATTTAGTCAGCAGCTGGGTAAAAAGTGAGGTTTCTCTACAGTTTGCAGAGGTGCTGGCCAAACAGTACATAATTTGTACAATTTAAACAGCAGTTAGCTAAATAATTACATGTATTTGAAATTTGCATGGTCACTGGACAAATTGTACATAATGTCTGCAAGTTTGCCAGCTGCCGGATAAATAGTGAAGTGTCTTGGCAATTTGCATGGCTGCTGAACAAATAGTACATATCTGCTATTTAGCCACAGACCATGTAAATAATAATGTCTGTTTGCTATTTGCACTGGCTGCTAGCCAAACAGTACATAATCTCTGCTAGTTAACCAGCAGCTGGATAAATAATGAAGATACTTTACTATTTGCATGACTGCGAGCAAAACACTGCATAATCTCTACTGTTTAGCCAGCGACCGGGTAAATAGTGAAGTTTCTCTGCTATCTACAAAGCAGCGAGGTAAGTAGTAAACAATCTTGTCTGTTTAGCTAGCAGCTGGGTAAGCAGCAGAGAACATTCATTATTTATCCGGTGGCCAGCAAAATAGCGGCTACCAAAAAGGAATTACAAGTTTGACAATTTTACAGATTCTTTGTGATTTCTTCCATGAGGTAATACCCAACTACTGTGGCTCTATGTGGTCACATGTAGTCAGGTAAAACATGACACAATGCTATGGGGGAAACCACTTGGAATGTAGGCAAAACAATTGGTAATTGGTGCAGAAACAACAATTAAAGATATTTCCCATTTGAAGGTAGAAAATTCGTAATGATGAAGTAATCAAACCAAGTAATTACCACACTCTGTGATATCAGTTACCAGCTGTGTACTTACCACATCAATTTTCCACCCTTTTTCGTAATGAGGCCACAGTATTTTATTTCTTCGGTAGTGGATCACCGCAGATACTCATCAGGAGATCTACTTTCATCTATTCTATACTCTGCAGCAGGCATGCGTCACTTGCTTTCCTTGGTTTATAAATACTCATGGGGAGTATTGTCATTTTATGTGATAAGATAACGCAGAAGTGCCTTTTTATAAGAACGGTGGAGTTTTGCGTAACAACAGAAATAACCAAACAATGGTTTTGGGCTTCCATCGATATAAGCCCCATCACGATACAAGGCTAGTACCTGTTGCAGTCTGCCCCAGGTAAAAGAAAGGACAGTATTCTGTGTTCAAGTGCATTCACCTTTCAAAAATCATACATGTAGAAAGGATTTCATACCCTTTCTAGGCAACGGCCGGATTGCAACCCTTTTTTGACTAGTGCAGTTGTATGTCCTTGAAGGTACGTTAAGGTAGTGCTTGCTGCAAACACCGTTTACCACCATGTTACGAAAATGGGTTTCCGGAGGTGGTAATCTGCGGAAAGAATGTTTGTGCATAATTGTGGTGTGGCATTTTGTTGTGAAGGTGATGTGTTTGTGCTGCTGTGTTTTTGTGCTGCATTGAAGGTGGTAAAATACTGCTATTCCAGCTTTACAACATAACATATGTATTTGTAAAACACACGTTGATCTAGGGGTATCTTGGCGGCGCTGAATAACAGATGTTTATTGCTACCCACCTCAATGATACTCATTTTATCAACCTCAGAAAGATGAAAGGCTGAGTGGACCTGCTGGGATTTGAACGGGTGGCCATGAGGTCGACACACAAGTCTCTACAATGGACGCATTAGTGCACTAAGCCACCAGACAACTTTTAAGACAAAGGTCACCCCAAAAGTGAGTCTTAAATTTGCTCTTGCAGTGATCACTTTATGTGATAGAGCCCACTCTTTCCTTAGAGCTAGTGGAAATTGCCTCTGAAACAAGGGACTTTGCTACAAATATCTCACTAATGGATGATGGAGGTGTGGTCAAGGTGTGAAGACAGTGAATACGAAAATGAGGAATCTTGTGCCCAACTCAAAAGGCCCACTTACAAAGCATGTGAATCCTTGTTTCAGTTACTCACCTGTAAAAGGGAGTTGCTTTGCATCGTGAGTTTTCACAGAATCCACTTCAGGGTTTGCCTAATCTCAGGGCATATAATATGTACAGATAAAATCCAGCGAATGTCCTGTAGAGTACTTTACACAAAAATAATGTATATGTAAATTAATGTACATGAAAGGTTCCTCGAGCTCAGAGAACACAATTGCTCAGGGCTTCCTCTATGAGGCAACTGTGTCCTGAGGTGACTTTTTACCAGCCATGATTATGCATGACTTAGGGTCCATTAAGAAAATGAACAACGTACTCTAGTTGTAACTTATACTACTGTGCACATAGGTAGTCTCAAATATTCATCCTATGAATGTAATCCTCTCATAGGGCATCGCCACGCATCATTTGCGCTTATTTTATTGATCCCATTTGGCATATCCTGCTTGCTTGTAATTTATGCCTGTTTGTTACGTCATGCTAGTTTTACATCATGTCCATTTGCTATTCCGTGCTTCCACGTTACAAAATGCTAGTTTGTTATATCATGCGCATTTGTTACATTATGTATTATTGTTGCTTCGTGTCTGCTGTTACATGGTGCTAATAGGGTGGGGTCAAATTTTCTGCTTTCATTGGCTTGGTCATCTTCATAGGGTGGCAGCAAGTTCTGTGGATGCATTGATTTACCTTGGCAGACATGTTCGTTACATCATGGCTAAATATCTTGACATTTCCCCTTGTAAGTGTTGACAGACTGTGTCCAACTAAACTGCGAAGAGCATACATTTTATTTCCTTTCAGAATTAGGTAAGAAATAGGATGCTGTTCCAGACTCTGTGGCTTACAATGTGAGACATTCCAACTCCTTCACCCACATGTAAAGTTGTGGTGTGGCAAAAAGGCAGTTCTTGGTTGAGTAGAATGTTCCGCTGGGAAGGTAGATCAATGTGCTGCACAGGTATTTGGTGCTGTTCCTGTTGTACATTTTAGGTGGAGTTTTTAACTTTGAATCTTGTTCTTATGGGGAGTTTCTCATGTCTTTGAATGACAGGTGCTACTTATTTCTTAATTCCAACTCTGACCTTAATCCCAAATTAGATGGTAACAGAGAGGACGTAGCCTTACGGCTAGAGCGGTCGACTTCGAAGCTGGGGAACCGGGTTCGAGTCTCGGCAATAACGTTCAACATCCTGTGATTCTGGGCAAATCACTTAATCTCCCCGTGCCTAACAAAAAAAATGAATGTGTCCTTCTGTAACGAAACTGGTGCTCATGTAAAGCCCTCTGATACCCGATGTCTCCTGTCAAGTTCGCGCTATATAAAACTCTAAAAAAATAAAATTTAAAAAAAACACAGGAGATACCGATCAAATGGGGATCTCTAATAATGCGGGGAAACTGCACTCTTGTCCCCCAAACGTTTCACCTGGTAAAAAGCAGGCAAAATGTGCGGGTTGGAAAGGACCTAAAATGAGGAATTACAGTTAGAATTGGTTGTGGAAGCACTAATTTGCCCAATAAGTCATCATTTGCCAGGGCCTTCTCATGATGCAACTTGAAATATCTCAGTATTCAATCACTGTGGAGTTGCTAATGCCCAATGTTTCAGTAGCTCAGATGTGGGAATACTGATCCAATATTGCTAATCTCTTTAAATGTGAGCCATGATATCCTTTTTTCAGGCGAGTTGCTCGCTTTGCTATAGAATTTTACACCTTCTTCCCTCAGTTTGAGTGATATTCCTGAGACTGATATACAGAGACCATTGCCAGAGGGGTTTCACAAACCACATGTCCCGATCAGCCACAAAAACAACCTCTAATTACAAACTAATAAGATTGAAAAGTGGTCTGAGGGAAAAGTGGGCATCTAAACAGAAGTTTGGATTAATATTTGTCAAGCCTCAGCCAATACCATAAACCAATAATGTAGACCCGCTGAGAATCCTAGGGTTGCTCTTAATTGAATACCTCATAATATGAATAAAGGGAAAATTAAGTTGGGGAAGAGAAAATACAGGAGTACTGGTCATGATGGTGTCACATCTGGAAAGTGAAGAATGGACCAGAGTCTGTTGTCGGGCTCGTCTACTGAATGTTTCTCTGGCTATATGTGAGAAAGTTTTAGATAAGAATAGTAAATATTGGAAGGAAAGTATATCGAAACACAAGATAATAAGCATGCAAAAAGGAGTCTCCAACAAAGGGGAAGTGTGGCTTACCCCAATCTAGGGCAGAGGAAGCTTTAATGAGTCCAGACATCAACCAGGATACCAGTTCTGATCCTCAGGATGCCAAGGAGCAGGACACTCTGCAGACAGCTGCAGACAAATGTTAAGGCAAACAACATACAAACAAAAAATAACAAAGAGCATATAAAGCTTCTTGGAGCAAGGATTAACGTGAAAGGAAACTAGCAAGGGAGAAAGTAAGGTGGTGGAACGCAAGGTAGGATGAACAGAACTTAAACAGGAGCAGGAGCCAGTACAGTTAAGAATTGTTGTCAGGGGGGTGTGGCTAAGATGGCGACGGAGTGAGTCGCAGAACTCCGTCTCTCCGGCCCCGCCGAGAGATTTCTACCCCGCCGCCCGAGCTTCGGACGCCTCACAGGGCATAGAAAAGCGGCAGAGATCTCTGCGATGGTCTGATGCTTCCCATGATGGCGCGGATCCCCCGGAACTAGGTGGGGACAAAGACGGCCCGAACAGAGTGGCGCTCCGGGCCTGGCTGGCGGAGGCATCCGATGGGCGTGGTCCAACCTGATCGGAGTCTCACGAACAGAGTGCGGTGCGGGCTTCCCCCGACTCGGCAAGCCAGCGGCAAAGAAAGAGACGCGCCGCCTCGCAACTCATCGGAAGGTGGCACATTGCAGAAGTAAGGCGGCACAGGGGCGGTGGAGAGCTGAGAGAGCGGCACAGGGGGCCGTGGCACTAGCGGGCCTGGAGGTGAGAAGGCCTCGTGAGGCCTAGTCTGCAGCAAGCGAAAGCGCCCATTTCTTCTGGCCACAGGCAACACCCCCGCGCGTCCAGGGAAGACGGTGCGGGGGTGCCGACTTGCAGCCCGCCTGAACGGGGACCTCAGCGAAGCTGCCCCTGCTGCGATGGTGCAGAAGACAGCGAGATACCCACAGCGAGGGCTATATTAAGAGTGGGCCGGGAGGAGGCGGGGACCGGTGAGGCCTAGTCGGAGCTGGGCCGAAGCGATGCCTCTGCACGAGGAGAAGAGTAGCTGAGCTGGGGGACTTTGCCCCCTTGACCAAAGGGAAAGCCGATCGCACGACGCTGAACAGTGGCCCATGACTGACATTTGAGACCCCCGCCACAGGATAAGAAGCTATAATAGCACCACGGCGGGCACTGAGGCCTGATAAGATTACCAGTAGAAGTAGCCGGGGGGACCAGCAGTAGAGGGCTGGAGAAGGTGAAGAGGAGGCCATCACATACATCGCAGTGCTTGAAACATCCGCTGAGGGCACGAGTAGCTGAAAGCCAGAGAGGCTACAGAAGCGAATAGAGGCAGCAGCATTGCATGGGGGGAGGGAAGCTTTCTGACAGAGCATGCCTACCATAAGTGACCGGCCCCCGGTGACATTAGCGTAGAGAAGAGCCACTGGACCAAGCACGGATACGGACCAAGGAACTAGGCCCCGAATTGGACCGTGATACCGCTCGAGTGGGATATCCCTGAGGCCCAGAGGAGGGTTCGGAAGGTGGTGAAGAACCCCTAGAAGCACCAGCAGAGGAAGGGACGACCGGAATCCGAGCTGGCAACAGATGACCACAAGTCAATAAAGCAGGAGTGGTATTCCTCCGGGCGAGGAGGTAAGAAGGAACACTCGAGTGGACATAGAGGGGGGCCGGGCCCCGGACGTGGCAGTGGCCCTTGCAGCAGCCCAACACGGGAGGCACCCCATTTTGAGGCTGCCAGTACAGCTGAAACAGGATGGCAAGCGGATGTAGCCTTACAGAGGAACGGATCCACGGCGAAAGTGGTCTACATTATCAGTGGTGAAAGTTGAAAACCGGGAGGAGGGGCAGGTGGCCAAGGTGGCAAAAGATGGCGTCCGGAAGAGTAAAGAAAGGGAACAATATCAAAGACTTGCTGCTGAAGCAGGCGAATACCCGGGAGGGTGACTCACAGGGAGGCCCGAGCAGAGCAACCTCTCCGGCTTCGGAAGAGCTGGAGGCTCCTGTCACACGCCCTTATCTGGAGGCCCTGTTTGCCAGACTGCGAGATGACCTCCTCGCAGTTAAAAGAGACCTTACCATGGAGCTACAAGCAGTCTGTAAAGAGATGACTGACATAGGGGATCGGGTGATGCCATCGAAGGGCGAGAATCTTCTCGAGATGAAGAGATAGAGCAGCTCCAGCAGGAGATTATCCGCTTGACAGATCAGCAGCTTGATTTACAAGCACATGCAGAAGACTTAGAAAATTGCTCTAGGCAACATAAAATTCGTATTAAGGGGGCCCTACGAGATGCAGAGGAGGGAGACATAGAGGCCTATGTTTCGGAGCCGTCCGCCCACATCCTAGGAGATACACAAGCAGCAGAGATACGTTTGGATCGGACCCATAGGGTGGGCCGATGAGGCCCCGGTTCTCCTCGGTCATTGGACATTTTAACCTGCATTCACAGCTTCCCTTTGAAAGAGCGGATTTTAAGTAAGGCCAGGGATGCAGCGGCTGTATCATTCCGGGGTCAGACCCTACATCTTTAGCAGGACTTAGAGGCCTCCACGCTCCAAAAGAGGAGAGAATTCCATCCTGTCACGACATTCCTCCGGGAGAAGAAGGTGGCCTACGGGTGGGGTCATCCCTTCAGGATCATCTTCTGCTGGCAGGATCAGTTACACCAGATTCGCTCCCTCTTGGAGGCTTGTGCACTGCTTAAGTTGGAGCTTCCTGATGAGCCACGACGGGGGCCCTCGGCGAGAGGTTCCCGGAGAGAGAATGGCGTGAGGTGGCGAAGTGTTCCTGCCAGAAGAGGGGGAGCGGGCCCAGATCAAGTAACCATGGCATCCGAGAGGAGAGCCCTGCTTAGCAAGCTGGCAGAAGACACTTCTTACAATGAGCCTTCATGAGGTGAATTTGTTTAAGACATAGCAGGGTGGCGGTGGGGGGCGGGAGGTGTGGAGAGACGAAAATCTTGGGGACTTGGTCACTTGCCTCTACAGAGACTTCACCACTGATAGAGGGATGGGCACTTTGCTTTCCTCCTCAAACCAGGGACAATGATTTTGTTTGACTTTAGTTCATGTTTGTGGGTATGTTCAAGGGTGTCCAGTAGAGAGATGCACACCAAAGGTTGACTCACAGAGGTTTGTTCAGCCATATGGGGAATGCGGGGAGAGGCGGAGACAGACGGGCCATGGCGAGGGCAGGCATGATGGGGAGGGGACCCACCTATGGCACCAATAGTGAAGAATCTTAGGGTATTAACCCTAAATGTCAAGGGCCTCAACAATCAGGTTAAAAGGAGGGCAATCCTCGCATACTTGGAGCAATCAAGGGCAGATGTCTGCCTCCTTCAGGAAACACATTTGGTTCGCGGTGATTGGCCGAGACTGAAATCCAGGGCCTTCCCGCAGCAATTTTTCTCTTGACTAACACACAAAAGGGCTGGGGTGGCACTATTGTTCTCCCGTTCCTTCAAAGGAAGAGTGGAAGAGAAGGTAGCTGAAATTAAGTGGCGCTTACTAGGATACCGGGTTTGCTTAGGGCCCCTCTCCATAATCTTGGCTTCAGTCTGTGTTCCTAACAAGGGACCGGAGCGATTCATCCAGGAAGCCACAGCAGAAATCATGACTACACAAGATAGATGGGTGGTGCTGGGGGGAGACCTCACCCTACTCTTTAATAACGAATTGGATAGGTCGATCTTGAGACACGGAGTATCTGGAGCAATCAGGCTTGGCCGTATAGCGGCATTGAAGATGGTGGTCCTTCCTAGAGTACTCTATTTCTTTCTGACTTTGCCCTTATGGCCGTTTCCCGGATCGATTCGAACTATACAGAGTGCCTTTCAAAATTTTGTATGGGCTGACCAACGCTCCAGAATGCGTTGGGAGCTTAGTTGGAGGACCCCAGCCGAGGGCGGCTTAGGCATCACCTGCATTCTTAGGTACTTCAGGGCGGCAGAAATTAGATACATAGTAAAGTGGTCTCACCTGGAGTCGGAAAAGAAATGGCTCTTTATGGACAAAGCATTGGCCAGCACATCCCTGTGGAAAATTCCGTTCCTAGGCAGATCACATAGACCCCTTAGTCTCCATCTATCGGCGGTTGCCTCACCCACCCTCAGAACCAGGGATGCAATAGTTAAAGCAAATGGTCTCTCGTCAATCCCCTCCCTCCTAACACCGATAGTTGGGAGTCCAGATTTCATCCCGAGATTAAAGGAAGGGACATTCCAAAGTGGCTCAGGCCCAGATGTAGGTCGGTGAGCCACTTCTTTGATGAAGAGGGTCCTATTCCCTTCAAGACCCTTAGGTTAAACAGGCAGCCCAACGGCTCCTGGCGAAATTTGAGAAGTGGCTCATATGTAAAGAATCAGACCGACACTTGGTAACAGAACTGTACAAGTTCCTGATGGAGGGGGTTTTGGAGGAGAAGTCACCGTCCCAGACGCGATGGGAACGGGAACCCGGGAGGGAACTTTCCCCCCTGGAATGGAGGGACATATACTATTGGGTGAGACACACAGCGACCAATACCTCTAGCATAGAAACTGCAACAGAAATTGCCACGTATCGGTACTTCACGCCAGAGCGCCTCCACAAAGGGAATCCGACACAGAGCGGGCAGTGTTGGAGGTGTGGGGAGGCCACTGGGTCACTGTCACACATACTATGGGACTGCTCTAAGCTAATTCATTTCTGGAAAGAAATTTTAGACGAGATTGATATGCATTTTAGCACGCAAATCCCCCGATTCCCAGGGTACATAATACTAGGTCTTCCCAAACCATTGACATACCCACTCAAATCTAGACGGGGCATACATATGGCATTGGCGCTTGGGGCGGCTCACCAAATGATTTTGGCACTATGGGGCACAGATAGGATACCGATCAGGCTGGGATGGTTACATCGCATCTGGCACCTGCTGGGGATGGAAAGGTTATCTTCAACATTGAGAGATCAAGGGGACACCTTCAGAGAGGTCTGGAGTTCATTTATCACCTTATTATCCCAAGAATTTACAGAACGTACCTGCCCTAAATACTTACAAATATTGCGATTGACTGGAGAATAGAATGGTTTTGTTGATCATGTAGCCAACTCATATATCTCTAGTTAGCTGTGTAATAGCGTAAGGGCACCCAGGGGAGGAGGTTGGGATGGGAAGGGGTGGGGGTATGTTTTTCTTGTTTCCTTTTCTTTATCTCATAACCTAGAATAGATGGCTGACAAAGCGGAATGTTGTTGCTAAGTCGGTCTATGTGTGAACTGCAATATCCTTTACTCTGCAACAATAAAAACAAATTTAAAACAAGAATTGTTGCCAGGCAAAGATACCTATGTGCAGTGCAGATATTTATGTGCGCTCCTGTGATTACCTAGAAATCACTTCTCAATCTAGAAAGTTCCCTCCCATACTATGGATAGCGTGCTAATATTTCCCAAATGTCATTGCCCAGTCCTGCATTTTCAGTCCCTTCCCAGTCTGAATTGATTGATTCATAGTGTGATACAAAGATGGTGTAACTGCTTATGGAGAGGGTGATGGGATGTCACAGTGTACCCTTTCTTGATCTTTATTAGAGGACATCCAACATTTCTGGGTTGACAGTGGTTATCAGTAATCTCCATCACATGGTGTTCTTACCATACTAGAAAACACCTTGTTTTTTTTATCTCACTGCTCCCATCATGCCTTTTTCTGGATGATAGTGACTTCTGAATCCTTCCTCTGAGCAATCCAAATATGTTTGCATTGAAGGTGTACAGTGTTCATGAAGTAGGGGAGTTAAGCCTGCATTATTTTCTGGAATTCCTTTGTCTTGGACCCCTTGAGTTTTATGCAGATTTTTAGAAAACCTCTGTATGAGTTGCTGAGCACCCCATGTAACCGGTTGGCAAATTGGTATTTTACTCCAATGGCATTAAAATGCCCCTTAGTGTCAACTGAGTTTGAGTTACAGGTTCCTTAGTGTAAAGAAGTAGCAAATATATTTATATCCAAGGTAATTAATCATGGAAATCCTAAATTCTTGATAGACCGCTGCATGTTTTTAGGTTTTACTGCAGACACCTTAAGCAGCTGGGCAGACGTATTTTTCTGTATACAAAGAGTGGATGTTGGTTGGGCTGGCCCCTTGCTAATGAGTGGATGGCTTTCTTGGCTATCTCACTTCTCTGGCCCTGATTCGATGGTTTTTGTATTTAATTTTGTGTTTTTCATATCCAGGAGCATTTTTGTCTCTCATTGTTCTGATAGGATTAGTTTGTCCTTCCACTATGTAGGTACTTTCAGTACTTGAAGTGAGTTCATATGTCTTCTTATTCTCTCCACTGTGTGCTGCTTTTCCTTCATATTCACCTGTACTCTTCAAACTTGTATCTTGCTTCTCTTGCTTGTCCCATCCCTCTCGGCTTTTTTTTTCTCCATTTTTTATTTATTTAAAACCGCAGCTTACTAAGGCACACCTGAACTGTCCACTCCCCATCCTACATGACCTTCCTGAGTTCAGCCCTCTGGAGGCCAAACTCCTCCTAGGCCCACTGGGAAAGGGTGGGATCTCCTAAATTTACAAATCTTTGATTCTCAACGCACTTGACAGGTTTTCCTACCTTTAACACAAATAGGAGGGGTGGTGGGTACCCGGGACAATGCGGGCTGGAGGGATGCCCTAATGTCCCCCCCACACCCTTGCCATCTCATCACGGCTACGCATCATACAACTGAACTGTCTCCATACCATGTATTACACCCCCGCAGGCTCTGGCACTCGAGCAACCTTCCATCCACCAGATGTCACAGCTGTGCATCACCAGACGCTGACTTTTACCATATGGTATGGTCCTGTCCCACAATTGTGCCTTATTGGCGGTCCATCTGGTCCATAAGGCTCACCCTGAATTACCCTGAGAGTGGCACTTAAGGAAAACATGGGGGCAGGTGAGCGGAACGCACCCTGGTAGGCCTAGCCACACTCCTGCCAAGGAGAGACATAGCACGTAACTGGACCTATAAATCAGTCTAAACTGTCGGATTGGCAGAGAGCGATGGACTGGTGTGCCAAGATCGGAGGAGCCGATGTCTAGAGCCAGGGGATGGCCCCGTAAACATGCGAAGATCTGGGGGGCCTGGTGGGGTTATTCGGAGTTGACGGGCTGTGCAGGGACTAGTGATGGGTTTGCCACTGTTCTTTATTCTGTGTTGTTGTATGACCTTCTACTGTGAACAGTGTCTGGTGATGTGGGTTGGACCGGGACTGTTATCGTGCCATACAAAATTCAATAAAGTTTGTTATAAAATCAGAGCCCACCCTGATCTGTGGAGCCCCCCCCCTTTCTCTCGCTGCTCTGCAGTGTTTATTTTCCCCTCCACTGATAGCCCACTCTACTGTTGCTCCCATACTTCCACCTATTCATTTTATATATGTATATTATTTATTTATTTAATTGGAGGGACTAGCAGCTGCCATTTCCTGCTGGGCTGCTCCTTTTTTTAAATTGTTTTTATTTATAACTCCAAAATGGGTGCCTGCCATCTTGGATTGGTATATGAATTTATTCATAAAGACTTTAGCATGTTATTTCATTATGTAAAAATGGTCACTATAATACAAAATACAACAATTCTGTATGGATTTTGAGGTTTATTTCTCGTTTTTGCAGGTATTTACTGTAGAACAAATTTAAACCGAAGGAACTTTGGAGGGTTTCACAAACTACATTTTTTAGATCATATCTATACACTGCTTCAGCTATCTGTTGCCAAGCAAATCTATGGTATGGGATGGGACATAAAGTCAGCTTTGTGTCCACCCCTTGCTCGTACTTTTTTGCAGTGACTTTCTTTTCTGTCTCTTTTCTCTGTACCTGATTCAATACCTTTCCTTGCTATTTTTATGTTTGTCCTACTAATGAGCATTTCAGTCTCAATGTGTTTTGAATTGATGAATGTATTCTTCCACTGCTGAAAGAATACAGTGCTATTTTCTCTCAGCCTTTGTTTCTTTATACTTCCCTGCTCTTTTTTTAAAATCCCACCACTTCAACCAGCAGACACTTGTTCCCTCAGGCACCCAGCTCTCACCACTGCTCACTGATGTACTGCCGTGCAGATTTGAAAGCACTCGGAGATGACCACTGATGCATGTGGGTACGTGTCCAGTGGCTATCTTGTTATGACTTTTCTTAAACAATGCAAAACATTCCAGGATGTCCAGCTTGTATGTTATCATATATGTAGTGGCCATATTGAAATGGTTTTTCTTTTAGTTTAAGAAAATGTATTCCAAGATGACCACCGTGCATGTGTGATGGCCGTCTTGCAATGGTTTTCTTTCACTGTGAAAAATATAAAAGAGGGCCGCCTTGCGTGCACACATGCATGGTGGCGCTTTAGAAACTTTTTTCTTTTATTTTAAGAAAATTCAGTCCAAGATGCCCCCATGCCTGGGCACACGTAAGCAGAAGCTTGCTTTAATTTTTTTATTTGTACTTTGCGAAAAAATCATTACAAAATGGTTACCGAGCATGTGTTCATGTGTCGCCCTTTTTTTTTTTTTAAATGATTTTTCTTAAACTGAAAGAAAGCCCATTCCCAGATTCACCAAAACCAGGATATGATGGTGTAGAGGAGTGAGAAAAGAGAAATGGGCCAGAGGTAGGTAGCACAGTGGGAAGGTCATCTTTTCATTATCGATAGTAGACGTATTCGCCTTGCATTTCATGCATTTACAATTTGAGACACAAAGATATAAAGATATTGTCCAGAATCACATGCTTTTTGGTCAAGTGCTCATGCCACAATTAGAGCCCTGGACTCGGCACTGCAAGGTAAGCTACGAAGCCAGTAGACCAAATCTTTTGTTTATTTGGTTAAGAAGCATTCAGTGGTGGGCTAAGAGGCCCTAGAGATATGTCTTAACTTTGCTTACAGCCTTCACTTAAACATGTGGTACATTATATCCTCTTCATGAAGAGAATGGTGAGTTCTTAAAACAGCCAATGTAGAACATCAGTGAAGATGCCTATGTTAAAATAATTATGAGGATTTGACTAACTTTGCTGCAGTTTGCTTGAAAAGACCTTTGTAATATATCCTGCTATTGAAGACCATTTTGTATCGCAGTGCAAGAGATTATTCAATTAAAAAGAACTCCATTATAAACTGTATTTACTAGTTGTGTGTTTTACCCATTACATACTTATTATGTAAATATGGTTTGATTTTCACTCCAGTAATTTGTACGCTGTAATTAGTGATTTGCTTCCAGACTTGACATTAAAAAAGTCTTTAAACCTCGTTTCTCTAAATACTAGGCATCTTAGATTTACTTGAGATCACCTACTACAGGGCTCTTAATGCCAATGTATTTAACTTTCAGAGAGCTCAAATTTGAAGCCCAATACATTGCTGTTGCATACACCCAGTGGGTGGATTCTTAAGAGTAGAAGAATGGCCCATATTCTGAGTTGTCATTAGACCCACTATGTGTATCCCATTTAATTACTGGCCAACTCACTGTTTGTCAAATGTTGTTTATTTGTGCATGGACATAGTTTAATCGTCAGATTATTCTAAACATCCTTCCTTCTTTTGTAATATGTGAGATACCTGATACTATAAGTATGTAAAACACTATGGAGCATGTAGTGGTGGTTCTTGAACAACATGGTTTGTCCTTTGTGCAATACTGAAAATCTAATCTGAATTTACAGCCCCAGCCTAATGCTACAATGCTCCAGGCACATCAAACCCAGCGTCGGCTCCTCCGTAATGGCGGTGGAGCATCGCCCACCCCTGCCCCGCCAGCAGATACAAAACTTGTAAAATAAAATGATAACACAGGCTAATTATCACTTTATTTTTCTCCATAGGGCCGAGTCTAGGGGGCAGGGCCATCGCGATGACAGGCATAGGAGGAGTGGTGGGCACTGCTGCTAAGTGCGCACGTGGGTTTGGCCGGCAGTCTTAGGACGGCCAAACTGACATGTACACTGAGATGTCTCCAACTCGAGCTGCGTTGCTGGGTTCGAGACAGCAGGCCCAAGCTCCCAGTCTCTCTGGGAGTGTAAATTCAGGGCACTCATGCCAATCCCGGCGCTTAAGTTAGAGTAAAAAACAACAAATTGGCCTACAATGTATTCTTCCAGGGTATAGATACTGCTCAGCCTACCTCTGTTAAATAAAGATTTGTGTGCTAAAATAAAACCTTATTCTTATGCCTCAAAGCCAAACCGTGCAATATTCACAGTAGGCACATGCTTTTCCTGTATTGTGTCTTTAGTGTTCCAGTTTAATTATTGAATGACTTCAGTTTGGTGTTTTGTGGTTTGATCATTATACATAGCCAAACAGTAGTGGATACTTCTGCCTTAATGTATGTACGTAGGGGGTCAGAACTTGCTGTTCCCACATTTAGAGGTGGGCAATCCACAGGGTTTGTGGTGACAGGTCTTAGTGACGGTCTGCTTGTCCTATTTATGGCGCAGTGACCCTAACTGGATTTCCCTGCTCAGGACTGCCATACCAGCATGGCTTTCTTGGGAAGGGAAATCAATTAACGCACAGACTGATGAAGACAAAACTATCTGCGCATCAGGACCATTGTTTTTCAAGAACAAAATTCCTGCTTTGGGAGTTTGTTTTTGGAATACAAGCAGAAATTGAGAGCAAGGCCAAAACCACATGTTACCTGCATACTGTTGGCCCCAGCCTGCAGAGGAGCCGCCAGAGTAGCGTCTCCACTGTAGGCGGGTCTCTGCCAGGGAGGAAAGAGGGGTCTTAGCCTCTGCTGACCTGTCAGGCGGTCCGCCAACGGCTAAATGTGGCCCTAAGTCATCTAATGTGGATTGGCGCCAGTCATTTAATTTCAGTCAATTAATTCACTGAATAAGATTTCCTTCTCACACAACTAGTACCCTTTGTTTTCCTTGCATTAAAATCCACTAACTACACAATTTATTCATTTGTATTTTTAGCTTTAGTGCCCTATTTTAAATCGTAACGTAGGCAAGCCTTTGTTTACGTGAAATTCTGAAGAGCAGCTGTCCAACACGTTGCAGCAGACAAAACAGACTTGTAAAATAGCATCTTAAAAAGTAAAAAAATAAAATAATAAGTAATAACGAAAGCATCATCCGCTAACAGACTCCTGCATAAACTCTTGTCTAGGTCTAAAATTAATTCAGATTAAAAATACTGCCAGTACATTTTTTCCCTAATGTTAAATCTAGTTGGAAACGGAGGGAATATAATTTATGATCAGTACTGAAAGTGCACTAGCATAGAAAACATTCCATTCGCCACTCAGCATATATCACCGGTCACAAGTATGGTTGCCAAACTGCTTCATGCAGACAGGGCCCTGCATTGATCACCTTGGGTCTTTTCATTTAGTAAGTCCGTGCATTCTGGGGGTGTAGTATTAGTTTGCTTCAAATGAAGCAATTGGAATAATTGTTAATAGCAATGGTGAAAGGAATACCTGGGAGTGAACCCTGTCGTCTTGCTAACATGGAACAATCCATCACCTCTAGTCTAGTTACACATTTACAAAAGCACCCTATGCGTAATTCACAAAGGTGGCATTTTCACTTTGTAGTCTGATCAGCATGCCTTCTAACCGCCAGTTTGCTTAGGCCGTGTGACTTTAGTGCAGCCTTCCTTTCCACTTTTGTATCCTAAGTCATGGAGATCAGCAGCTTGCGAGTTCTATGGCAGTGTGTTCTTCCTCGAGTGGCCTGACATGGAGAAGCCCATGTTTGTGATTGCCCAGAGCCAGTGCTTTGGTCCCTGCTGAGGATGCTTGCCCTCGGCTCCCAGCAGTTGCTGTCGCAGACCTGTAAGACACTCATTTCCCATGAGTGCGAGGGCGAGGCTCTTGGTTACAGAACAGTAACAGTGCCTAAAGCAGCAAAATATGATAAGAGCAAGTCTTGTGGGGGAGGAGAGGAGAATTGTCAAGACCAGCATGTCTCTTCTTTTATTTAAACCATGGAACTAGTAGAGCCAATACCTATGTATTGTATTTGCCTGATTAGAATCGGCATGCTAGCATTTCTTTTTAAAAAACGAAGACCAGAGGTGGCCGAAAAGCTTCTGCCTCCTATATTGTATTGTAGCATCTTATAGTGCTTACTAGCCTTATGTCAGGCACTGAAGTGCTTACCGACATGGATAGCAAAGTATACCGTGGAGGGTGTGCGGTTGGAAGGGTATTATTTTAGTTTTGAGCCTATATTAAAAGTGTTTTCATGTCATGCGTGATGACCACCGAGGAGGGATTATCATGTTATGGGATGCAGTGCTTGGCACTGTGATGGGTGAAGGTATGTAAAAGATAAACATGCAATATATATTACAATTGTAATAATTAATCACAGTTAGACTTGGCATCTTTTGGCTTGTTTCCCCTGAGTTTTTGCTTTCTGACCTCCCGGTTTTGACTCTGTTTTTGCTGGCTTAGTGTCTCTGCGCACTTTCTCACTGCTGATCAGTGTTAAAGTGCAAGTGCTCCTGTTGTAAATTGTGTTATGGATTGGTGTTTCCATGATTGGCATATTTGATTTACGTGTCAGTCCCTAGTAAAGTGCACTGTGTGTGCCAGGGCCTGTAAATCAAATGCTGTTAGTGGGCTGCAGCACTGGATTGTGCCACCCACACAAACAACCTGTAAATGTAACTCTGGCCTGCCATTGCAGAGCCTGTGTGCAGTCTGGGACTGCCATGTCGATTTGGCAAGTGTACCCACTTGCCAGGCCGTAACCTTCCCTTTTCTTACATGTCAGTAACCCCTGAGGTAGGCCCATGGTACCCCTGTGGGCAGGGTGCAGTGTATGTGAAAGGTAGGACATGCCCTGGTGTGTGTGGCATGTCCTAATAGTGAAGTACTGCCAATTTCGTTTTTCACTATTGCAAGGCTACCTGTTCCCATAGGACAGACTGGGGAGTTTGTTTATAACACCTTATAAACATAACTGGCCCTGGGAATAAGGTAGGGAAATAAAGTTTAGTAGGCCTGAACTCAGAATCTAAAGATGCATCTTTTAGTAAAGGTGAGTTTTACATTCTTTGTTTGAAAATACCACTTTTAGAAAGTAGGTATTTTCTTGCTTAGCCATCCTGTGTGCCTCTGCTAGGATGTGTATTGACTGTCTGGCTTTGGAGTGACAGGGGTTGGGGAGGTGCATTCTCTCAGACGGCCACCGGGGGGTTGATGTGTGTCCTGCCTTTCCTGAATGAGTCAGGGCTGGGCTGAATAGACCTTGGCTGCATTCAAAGGAGTGGGAGGAGTTTTCACTAGCACCTGAATAGGCCCGGTCTGCATTTAGAGTGGTGAGAGGAGATTTCCCTTGCTCCTGAATAGGCCCTGTCTGCCTTGGACAATGCTGTCTCCACCCCCTGCCAGGAAACTGGGCCAGAGAGGACAGAACTGGTTTGGACTAAGCACAGACACTCTCTGCCTGAGAGGACAAAGGATTTTGGGGTATAAATATTGGGGCCCAGACCCCAGAACTTTAGAACTCTTTTGGACAAAGAAGACTGCCAAGAAGAAGAGCTGGAGAAGCTGTGAGGAGGAACTACCACTTTGCTGAGTGCTTTGCTGTGTTGGCCTGCAGTGGCTGCTTCTGTCTTGGATAGTGAAGGGACTGGACTGAACTTTCTGCAACTTCTTTCTTTGAGTATCTCCAAGGGCTTGAAGTATAGCTTGCCCCCTGTTCAAGAAGTCTCAGGAACAGCAAAGACTTCAAGTTCTTCTGCCATCAACACTGGGGACTGTGTGTTTTGTGCTGCAACAGAAGAAAAAGCAACTCAACGCCGTCTCCGACGCCGCTGCCGACTCCGTGCCCTGAAGGCACCGCAGAGGGCACCGCCGCACCGCGATTCTGGTCTCACTGACGATGCCATCTGATTCCGCCACCGAGCCGCTGCTCGCACCATGACCTGTGGGCACCGCACTTCGCACCGCCTCGCTTTACGACGCCGCCTTGGTATCCCCGACGACACCGCTCCACGCCGAAATCGACGCTGCTGCTTGCACCGTGGTTTGAGGGCACCGCTCGTAAGTTACACGATGCACTATCTTCATCCCGCACCGCAGCCTTGGCCTACCGACGCCATCGACTCCAGTTCGTGAGCCAACGACAGCGCTTCAGCAACGACGACGCCGCTGCCTGCACCGTGACCTGCCAGCACCGCGACGAGCACCGCATCACTTCACACCGCGACCCTGGTCTCACCGATGATGCCATATGACGCCGCCACTGAGCCGCTGCTCGCACCGCAACCTGAGGGCATCGCACACCGCACTGCTGCACTTCGCACCACAGCACCCGACATATGCCGACGCAGCGCTCCTGACTTCAACCGCGAGGAGTTCGATCTGCAACGCGTGTGACTTCAAGGGCCGACGACTCCTGCACCGACCTCCGGAACAGAGGCTTGCGGACGCTGTGCTTTCGGAGCTCAACGAGAGGCCGCCGACACCCTGCATTTCTAAAGGTACTGTTTTGCAGGTCTTCCCGACACCGTAGTTGCCCCGCAACGCCGGGGTCACCCAGAACTGTTTGGATTTGTTTGTTCACGACGCTGACTTCAAGGAACTGTATTTCAAGGTTATTTTGATAACTGAAGATTTCTAAGTACTGTATTGTGGATTTTTATCGTTTTTTGTCTTGTCTTAAGTATATAAAAATATTGGATATTTTTCTAAACTGGTGTGGTGTCCTTTTGTAGTGCTTGCACTGTATTACTGTTGGTTATGTGCAAATGCTTTACACACTGCCTCTAAGATAAGCCTGACTGCTCGTGCCAAGCTACCAAGGGGGTGAGCAGGGGTTATTTTAGGAGTGTAACTCCCTTATCCTGACTAGAAGGAAGGGTCCCTACTTGGACAAGGTGCAAACCATTGCCAACTAGAGACCCCCCCTTTCTAACAATCACAAATAAAGACAGCTTCACAGCACCAGCATGTCCACAGGGGCAGTGGGGTGCTGTGCACATGCACACCAAAAAAACGGGGAAGGGTAATCGTGGAAGGCCCAGCTATCCGCAGGGTAACCTGTTTAAGGCAGAGATGGGGTTGATAAAAGTGCAAGAAAGAGAATTGGTACTGTGAGCAGTAGCCATGCATCTTTTTTAAGGCAAAGATGCTGGGTACCATTAAAAAAATACACCACATCAATGAGGAAGGAAATAGGAGAGCAATCAAAGCTGGCAGCCTGAGCAGAAACTACACAATCTTTGAACAGGCCTACATTGCGACTACTCTTGCTAGACCAAAGTAGGCCGTAATTTGAGCAAGGGATTCTGGCCGAAGCCTCTTTCAAACTTCCAAAAGGCTCCCAAGGGAGGACAAGCACCAGTCATGTGGGCAGCCCTGGTCAGGTCATAGCTCAAACCCTACCCTGACTGGCACCCAGCACACTTAAGGGGAGAGAGACTAAATGGTTGGTATGTTGCTGCCCTTACAGCACAAGAAAGAATTGGCCTGCTTTTTGTCCTTACCCCGGTGAGAGCCCAGTACTTTTCTTAGACACAAAGACCCTTGTGCTTTCTAGTTTATATATGGAGGCATACACCTGACCTTCTAGAATTTTTTCCAAAGTAGTAAATTCTGCTTTCATGATTAGTAGTGAATGATATTTCAGAATTTAAAAGTGACAATGTGGTGAAAATATACTTGTGCTGCGTCCATTGTTTTGGCTAGGACAGCAGTATGGCACAAATGTAATAGTTCTCATTTTGTTCAGTTTTAGCCCACCTCTTGTCTGACCTATAAGCCTTTTCGAAATACACCTTTTTATATATGTCTCTACAAGTTAATTTTCCTTCCGATCTCCTGCATTGTCCCTTCACACTCTTCCCCTCCCTCCCATTAACTCTACTCTCACCCCTAGCAACAGGCCTTTGATCTAAAACAATACAAGCCAATATGTCTCATTTCGCAGGCTCCAGCCAGCAGAGTGTGTTGTTTGAGTCTGCTGGATACTGCATGTCTGCCTTGGGAGAGCATAGCTTTTGCCTGCCTCGTTCACCCAAGTACCATGGCTTGGGCTCTGTAGGCATATTTTAGGGAAAAATATAGGTACTTTATGAGAGCGAGTCAGCATCGTATTGGCAGGGCGGGCAATCGGGCATTGCCCGAGGGGCCTGAGGCAAAGGCCAGCTGGTGGGCCAGATTTTTCAGCCATAGATAAAATCAAATTTTCCTGGGCCTGCTTGGCCCCTGAAGCTTGATGTTAAAGGCTGCTGCAGCAGCCTTGGAGGGAAGGTCGGAGCTTGTTATAAGCAAGTATAGAGAATGGCTGGCTCATTGTCTTGTACAGTAGGACAAATGGCCAAACTGAGCAGGCACAGGATGTGGTGGGTCTCTTCCTGTCCCGAGTCTCTCACCCTGACAGTGAGGCCACTGGGAGTGGCTGAGCTTTGTTTGAGCATCAAAGCTAGCACTAATGTTACCTGAGGTGGAGTGAAAGCGGGCTGTGCAGGGAGAAAGATTAAGTGTGATGGCCAACTAAAAGGCTCTACTTTTGTTTCCAGCAGAAGCTCTCTCCCACCTTCTTATCTGGGAGGGGACTCTTGTTCACCACTGAACGAAAATAAAAAATAATGCAAGCAACGAAAATGAGCAAAAATAAACATGTTGTTGACAACACAAAATATATATATTTTTAAAACATTGCTGTGAAAAACGTTAATTCAGGGCCAAAATGACAAAAGGAAGGGAGAATAGACATGGCAGTACAGTAACAAAATGGACTGAGTGAGGAGAGCAATATGGAGAGAAGCAAAATTAAAAGTGAGACAGCAGAGTGGAGAAGAATGATAAAAATATGGGAAGAGGATATCAAGTGAGGAAGAAAGGAAAGGTAGAGGAGAGAGGATAAGAATGCTAGATACGCAGACAGATGGATGGAGTGAGGGGGAAGAAATGAGGGAGAAGTGATGAAAGATAGTGGAGAGATGGGTAGAAATTGTTACAGATCGAGAGAAAGCTGTAAAACAAAAGTGGAGAAGAGGGAGGGAGGAAAGTGGGAGAGGATGTTGTATAATGGCCAGAGCTGCCGACTTTGGAACTTGAGAACTAGGTTTGAGTCTCGGCGTCTGCTCATCATTCTGCGATTCCGGGCATATCACTAAATCTCACAGTGCCTAAAAAAATGGATGTGTACATGTAAAGTGCTTTAATACCCTTGGGTAGAGTGTGTGCTATATAAAACTACAAAAAAAGTGAATGGCGAAGGGAATGATGGAGAGGAGAGGAAAGCAGACGAGGGAGTCAAACATTTCCTGGTCTACAAGAAAAAAGGGAGGATGGTTACTACTCATATGCACTATCCTAATTCTCTCCCTCCATCTAGGGCTTAGGTTAGAGGTTGTTGGCATTCCAGGAGGTAGTGCTAAATGTAGATTACAATCCGCCAGTGGAATTTCCATCATCAAAGGAATGGAATGGTAAAGGAAATTCCAGCTGTGGATTCTTCTTTGGTTTAAACTCTGCCTCCAGGCACTTGAGGACTTTCTGTAACTGTCTGCAGCAAAGCAATAAAGGGGACACATAAGAATATAACATTAAGTATAATACAAAGAAATTCAAGGGGCAGAAGGACGTGAAAGCGGCTGACAGGAGAGAGCTGGACAGGAGAAAAAGGGAAGGTTTGCACAACAAAGAAATGAAATAAAACTTCAAGGAGAGATACAAAATGACAGGAGGGGTAAGGGCCTGAGAGATATACAAATAACTGAAGAAAGAGTGCACAGGGGAGTCAGGAGTGGGAGAGAGAGGGGGATTTGTAGACCGAGAGATAGAGGAAAAGAAAGAGGGGAAATGTAAAAGACTGAGTGAAGCACATAGGTAGAATGCGAGACACCAAGGAGAGGAAAAGAAGTATGAGAGAGAGGGGCAAAAAGTGATAGGGAGAACGAGAGAGATGCACATAGCAAGTAAGAAAGGGGTATAGAGAAAGATAGGCATTTGGAGTGAATTCCTGCAACTTTTCCATATTCAGATCAAGTCTCTACCCACAATACAAAAGACATCAAGTACATAGTTATATGCAATCCCCAAGGACTTTGTTTGCGGAGAGACTCCTGAGTGATAACCAAAAGAGGAAGACCCCTTGTTCCTTGAGGGTGAACAGAAGCCTCCAGCCTCGAAGGATGCAGATGGTTCTCTGACTCATGGCCTGATATAATGCAGGATATTCAGGGATCTTTGGGGTGGGGATCACAGACTAAGGGACCAATAGGTGACTAACACATTCAGGCACCCAAAGTAGAGAAATGCATAGGCCTGAAGAACAGGTGAGGAGACCTGTTGGTGAGTTGCAGTGGAATAATGGTGTGTCTAGTGGTGCATCTAGTCTTGGCCAATGCTACTGACCCCATAAGTTTAAAAAGCTTAATTTATCAGAGATTTCTCCCAAAATTTCTCCAGATACTAAGCAACATTTCATAAAAGGTCATTTTCCATAAATGTGGCCATTTTTTTCTTTCGGTGCTCGGGCATAATCGTGTTCCCAATCCGATCCTGGAGAGAGTGAATGGACACAGAGAGGAGGGTGGTGCTACAGATACTCCATTGAGGAAGGGAGTGAAATAGGCACCGAGGAGGGTGGCTCTGTAGATATTGTACTGAGAGACACTGAATGGACAGATAGGAGGGTGGGGCTGTAGGTACTGTACTGAGCTTGAGTGTGAATGGACATAGACAGGATGGTGGTCCCGTAGGTACAGCACCGAGGAAGCGTGGAATGGGTACAGAGAGGAAGGTGGAACTGTATGCTCTGCACTGAGGAAGGGAATATATGCCTACGGGGCCCATGGCCATAGTACTTGGGTGAACGAGGCAGACTATTCACGACCTTCCCCGGTGAAGTAAATGCTGTGCCATCTACCACGGAGTACAGATTCTGCCTCTCCGTCAGTACAGCTGCCGAAGCACCCGCTGACTCTTTGTTTACACTTGTTGCGCCTCAGTGCAGTATTGGCGGTGCCCACACAGATTACATAATCATTCATTCTTTCGCTCCATTCACCACACTAGCACCAGCTCGTGCTGTGCCTGCCTCAGTACTGTACCTTCACTAGCATCTTGCTTTCTATACCTTTTCACAAAGAACCTCTGTACTATGCCCATCCTCTATGCCTTCCTCTATTTTGTGCCCTTTCTCCCTCTCCTTTTAATCATAATCAGCGCCAACCTCTCCCATCCCCACTCACCCTCCCTGGAACCCATCTCCCCTTCTTCTGTAAAGTGCCTGGAGTCAAATTGATATAATGCAATATAACAGGGCCCGTTGCAAATTATGGCAAGAACTCTCTGAGGTTCCTGTCGCCCACAGCAAAACTGCCCAACCAGATTCATGCCACTGTCCCCGCCTCATCCCCAATAATCCTTGATTTTAGCGGTGGGTCCTGCGTTGCTAGCCTGCTGCCAGTGTCTTGGAGGTTTGGAGGCGGATGCCCTTTGTGACTATTCAGATTCTCCCATAGTATATCATCTCCCTCTGTACAAATGCACGGTCTCCCTCGTGGCAGTGCATGAGTTGAATCATCCTCTCTGCAACACCTACAGCAATTCACCCTCTTTCTTTGTAAAGTACTTGCAGTGTCTCTCTCTCCAGCCTTTATATTCACTTGGATAAATCGCTTCTGTTCTCATTTCACTAAAGGCAGTGGCGTTGACGGCTGCGTGCGCAAGATGCAGTGTAAAAATGTATAACTATAGCCTAGCCTGCTTTTGTGTTCTATCCCTAACGAGGGTACGTGCGGCACTGGATGAGAGAAGAACGCGTCGACTTCCAGGAGAGACCTTTTTCTCGCTTAGTGTGTGCTTCTT
The DNA here is from genome assembly GCA_963921515.1 of Calotriton arnoldi. Taxonomy (NCBI): domain Eukaryota; kingdom Metazoa; phylum Chordata; class Amphibia; order Caudata; family Salamandridae; genus Calotriton; species Calotriton arnoldi. The sequence continues at coordinate 191,483 of CAWUFW010005793.1, read as the reverse complement.
GGGTGCAGTTCTCTTAAGAATCCAGTAGATGCCCCCAGAGACCACCCAACTTGTAGACCCGTGACTGGCTACACATAGAATCGATGTATGCTTACGTGACAAGAGCTATTCGCTCAATAATAGCGGCATCTCGTTGTTAATGCATGCAGATAAGTATGCCAAGGTTTGGCGATAGAAAAAATAGCTGTTACGTTAATTTCAGAAGGAATCGTGGCCGCGCACCAACAGAGACAACTTCCAAACACTGACTCCTTCCTTGAATCCTGCTTGCCGCTCATGGAAGTGTACCACCCAAAAACTCCCATCCTTTGATATGCTTCAATGACTAACCGCTGAGTTCCTGAGTCTGAATCATCCCAGGACTTTGCCATAGTCCCATGCGACTGTCATTTGGACGCCTCCCCTCCCCTTCAACGGGGCCATTTTCAGCCCCTTTTATTGCAGTGTGGAAGCCAAGTGGTGGCGCCGTAAGGCAGCTGCCTATTGTGGCCTTATTGACTCCACTCTGCCTCTGTTTCTTTGTATGTGAAGTCGTTGTATATAAACTCCCCTAGGCATTGTACATCCTGTGTTGTCTTCCAGCACCAGCCCATCAAAGGTGAATGCAGCGGTTCACGGAACCTTGAGGTCAGCTTCGAAGGCCTGGTATTGGTAGATGTAAGTACAGGGATGTGTAGGAATATATAACAGGAATGGAATTACCGGGAGGTGATCAGGACATTAGCCCCTCATTTTCTTTCTTTCCCCAGTTCTTACAATCTTGGCAACCAAGGTCCTTTAAGGAGCCTCATTGCTGCTCCAACAACCCCACATAATACTACGTACTGCAGAACATTCGCTACAATCTCAAACACAGCACTAAATTGTGCACGTGAAAAGAAGGCAGAAAGCTAGCACCAGAAGCAAGATCCCATTCATTGCCCACCTCCAGCCTGTAATGTATGATGAAGGTTGACAAAGCCTTGTTGAAGGTCGACACGTTTCAACAGATAAACCCTGTGCCTCGGTTCATGATGCTGACATACCTCTAGTATATTGTCCCTGAAGGCCCAGTGACGATTCATTCCCAAGATCTGATACGTACATGAGATCACCAGGCAAAATCCACTTAGTGGGAAAGGCTCCTTTCAATCTCTTTCTTGCAGGTCAAAATGAACCAACTGTGGGCCTGATTACGAACCAGGCTAAACGAAATTAACTCCAGTTTTTACGTGGAAATTCCACTTTGATTACACTACTGGTTAAGGCTTGAAATGGGATGAAAAAACTGGCGGGGGGGGGGGTGTCTCTCAAACGGGCGTGGCCGATGTAATTAAGGGCGTGGCTTAAAACACATAAGCTGAAAATCTGTGCTTAGCATAGTGTGCCGCCCAACTGGTATTTTGCTGCTTCTGTCCTTGCATCCAGATATATAATACAACAAGTAACATTACACCTACAACAAGCCAGGACTGTTGGTTTGGTCAATGGTTGTTTGTTGTGTAAGATAAATAAGCAACAACTACGGCTTCGTTGTATATAATTTTGAAAATGCTTCAGTTCTGACATGAGGAGACTGAAATAACTTTAACGAGTCTCTTTGAAGTTACATCAAAGGCAGTGAAGGGTGGAACTGCTGCAGAGTTGAGATTTATTTTTAACCCTGAGGGTGAGGGCAAAAATGGAGAGCCCAATAGGGACCCGTCTCAGCACCCACTTTTTAGAACTGCTGGTGCTAATCACTGGCAAGACCCGGCACACTTAAAGCCCTGCTACTATTTAGTTTTTTCCACACCTGGCTTTACTGAGTGTGGCAGAGCCTTACCCGATTTTTCAACCTAAAAACCAGCCGTAAAAATTACACGAGACTTTGGCTGCAGCAGCCAAGTCTGGAGGAAGCTTGCAGGGCTTCTACCTGCTGGCAAGAAAACCATTCCCTTCATGCATTAGCTCCCCTTGGCCCCCCTCCCTCACCTCCCACTCCACGCACCAGCTGCTGCATACATTTACCAACTGGTAAACATTGTATGTGAAGAAGCCCCATGGAATGGCAAATTCCATGTGATTTTTTGACCAGGAAAATAAGTCCTATACAGTAATTCCCCATTCCATGAAGCTGAACTCATAATTGCACAGTACTGGGGTGATGTTACTGCACACTAATGGTAAATGTGCATGCACATTTACCATGCAGCAAATCTGCCCCAGTATAGTGCAACTCGTAATTAGGACCTATGGGCCAGATGAACAAAGCTTTTTTCTGGTCGCAAACGGCTTGATTAGCAGAATCGGGCTGTTTGCGACCGGAAAAATGCTTTTTCTAAGGAACAAAATGCAAATTGCAATTTGGTAACTTGTTACCGATCGCATTTTGCATTTGTGATTTGGTCTTTGGAAGGGGCATGTATGGCGTCCCTTCCACATACCGAATCGGTATGGTATGTAAACCTTGAAGCTTTACATTTAAAGAGTGGCCAGTAGTCCATGGCACCACTGGCAGCTAAAAAAAAAAAATGTTGATATCTTTCAAAGGGAAGGGGCCCCTTGGGGACCTCTTCCCCTTTGGGAAAGGGTTACCACCAGTTTTAAACTGGTGGTAATTTATTAATGTTTTACAACCAGAATGAGGACCTGGAAAACAGATCCTGCGGCTCGAACATCAGGATTAGGGGTATTCCTCTGCTGGCGTATTCCAGAAACCTAGAGGGGTATGTCATCCGTCTCTTCTGCCACATAGGGCCTGCACTGCCGTCAAAGACATTACGCTGGATTGTACTCCTAGAGCGGGCTGTCCATCCCACACTGCCGGAGCTGTACAAGACATACTCGCATGCATTCACTACTTCCGGCAGAAGGAAACCATTATGGTGGCGGTTCGTGATCAAGGCCCCATCTTCGAGGGTGCAAAGGTGTGGCTCTACCAAGATCTATCACTGCTCCCCCTCCAGAGATGCTGCACACTTATACCAGCACCCACCTTCTTGCCCGACAAGGGAGTTAAATACAAAATGGGGCCACCCATTCTGCCTCACTTCAAAATAGAACAATGAAATCCACATAGTACGCACTATGGAGGAGGCTCGCTCAGTTCTGGACCTGCATCCCCACTGGAGAGGATAACCAGATGGCACGGCTTTGAGAAATATAGGTCACGAGGGAGTTTTTCTATATTGTTCGACGGCTTTGAGAATGGCCTGCGCCGTAATTGCCTGGCAGGGGGATGCCGCAGGACCACGAGAAGCAATGCTCCCCAACCATCAACAGATGAAAGTGTCTGAGAACGTGCAGACCTGCTCTGACAATTGCAACACAACACCACCTAGTTTTGCACCCCCTCCCTCTTTCAACCCAGAAACACTAGCACTGGAGGAGTCTTCAAAACACTGCTACATGGACATGCCCCCCACAGCTGTTACCCCCTACCAAGCCCGAGCCATGGCCACATGCTACTTTTGATCAGCATCGGTATGGCGGATGGTGCACATCCCCACTACCTGACTTACTATGGCATACTTCACCATGGCCCCCTTGTTAGTAGCACTTATGTCTCTCATGGAGGGAGCGTTGCAGTTATATGTTATACCCCCTTTTGGTAACCCCCCCCCCCACCAGGGTTCCTTACCTCAGCTTGCAGCTATATCCCCAATTGGGACACCCTAGTAGGATAGGCAATCCTGCTGGCTACCAAGTTCCAAGGACACATTCTGCAGACCCAGGCGGAACTTCCCAAGATACTACATTCTTATGGATATCAATACACTTTAATACATACACCCTCGCCACCTTATATGCCTCTCATGAACACCATGAGCAATTTATCCTGAAAGCTCTAGGCCTGGTCACTTCCACACCTGATGCAGACATCCTAATACGGGGAGACGTCAATCTCGTCCCTGACACCAGACTAGACAGATCGGCTTAGAGAGTGGGACAAACAGGCACTCTAACGCCGAAGGCTCGCTGCTGGCTGCAAGAGGTGGGCCTCTCCATTAATTGGAGGGTCCAGCACCCAACACATAGGGACTATACTTTACATTCTGCATCCAGTCAGACATACACCTGTATCGATTACTTTTTCACCTCTCCGCATGTCTTTGCAGCCGCCACTTAGGTGGAGTTGGCGATGTAGCTCTCTCCGATCATTCTCCCATTTCAATCTCCTTTTGTACACTGAGATATGCCACTCCCCATGGGCATTGGCGACTAAACAACACCCTTTTGTCTTACAACTCCAAACTCAAAGAGGTACGGAAGGCGATCCACGACTTTCTACAAACTAATGATGCCCTGAACACCTCCATAGCCCTGCTCTGGGAAACCTTGAAGGTGGTCATTAGAGGGACCCTCATAGCCATTTCCACACAGCTGAATAAGACAAGAAAGACCAAACGCTCCTCAATGCAGGACCTGGTCAAGGCCCTTCAAATTGCCCATAAGCAGACTGGGTCTCACTCAGTGCAGAGACAATTAACAATAGCTTGCAAACAACTCAAAGCCCTTGATACAGATAGAGCAGAAGATGCTCTTCTTCACCTAAAACAGAACTATTATGCTGGAGGGAACAAGGCTGGGCACCTCCTGGCTCATAGACTCCAGGCCCAGATACACAAACATCGTATATCACGGATCCAAACGTAGACAGGACATACAGTACATAATGACAATGAAATTGCACTCACATTTTGAGCGCTTTAACGCTAATCTCTATGCTGCAGATGCAGTGGACCCTGCGAACGCCGATACTTATAGTAGCGGCTGGTGTGAGGGAAACGTGGTGAGGCAGTGGGAGCGGGGGGGGAACGGACGGACGACGACAATAACAACACAAATATAACAACAAAAAAGAGCTTACCTGCTGCCCTCCGCATCGCTGCTTTCTGCTCCTCTCGCTCCACTGCAGCACAGGCTGAGGCTCCCGGACTCCGCTACGGCCAATCCAGACACTGCTCTCATGCTGCTGGCAGCATGAGAGAAGCACCAGGATTGTCCTGAGCGGCCTGGATTTGAGCTCCCAGTGAGACTGGGAGCCTGTGCCTGCTGTCTCCAACCCGGCAACACAGCTCAGGTTGGAGACATGCCAATGCACATCTCGGTTTGAACGTCCTAAGACGCCCGACTGAACCCACATGCGCACTTGTGGCAGTGCCCACCACTCCTCCATTACTCATCATGATGGCCCCACCCCAAGACTTGGCTGTGCGAAGAAAAATAAAACGATAATAAATCTGTTTTATTATCATTTTATTTTTTACGTTTTGCATCTGCTGTGGGGCCAATGCTCCTCTGCCATAATGGAGGAGCCGCTGCTGGATACTTAAAAACAACAAGGGAACATCCAACCTATACAAAAACTCCCTGGTTTATGTGATGCACCTTCCACCCTATATTTCCCTCCCAATAATTAGTATCCAACACAGAGCCTTATACTCTCATTGTGTGCAACTCCGCTGCCCCTGCCGTTCCTCTAGGGGCGGTTAGACGAACCAAAATACAGATATAACAACTGCAGGTTGCACCACTTTACAAAAAAGTCCATATAGAGTAAATACAAATACGAATGTCCGTCCAGTATTTGAAATGACAATGGAATCTTTATTCTTCTTTACAATGATGACAAATGTAAAACAGCCACAACAGCCAACGCGTTAACGCGTTTCGTTCTATCCCAAGAACTTCATCAGGGCTGTAAAACAACATTTAAAAATATAAAATTGTTTTAATACAATGCATATTATTAAGCTTATAATACATTACAAACATACAATAAACAAACAACATAAAAACATAAAAAACATGTGAAAGAATTCGCCTAAGCCCAATATTGACAAGGCTCTTATGTAAAACCTATTACCTCACACTTGACAAAGTATTTATTCGAAAGAGAGAATATTGACATCATTCACTTGTATCGTCTATCTGTCCTTTACCCTAATGTCCTAAATATATTTTAGCAAAATGATAATTTGTACAATACAATCCTATTTTGAAACCCACCAATGTAAACAACAAAAAGCATTAGAGAGAGCATTCCCCATATTTCTCTATTGTCAAACAAATATTCAATCCAAAACCAAGGACTACATCATATATTAATTGGCAAATTTTTGTATCATGCCCCTTATATATTAAGGATATTACACCTACCAAAACATATTAAATGGTTCCAAAAAGTTGACCAAGAAATTGTATACCAAGTTTTCAAGCGTGCTCCACTGGCCAGTCACCATAGACCACCAATTTTCTTTTTAGTTATAAGGTACTACAGGCAATGACTACATAAATCGTATAATGCCTGTAAGAGATGTTTGAAAAAAACAAAAAAATACAAATGATGATCAAGACTAACTGCATATTCTCAAACACTGAAAATGTCCAATATGGAAGACCACTCGCTTACCTAATAGCTGAACTGCAACCGACCCAAATCCGTCTCGGAGGCTCTAATATATAACAAGGCTGATGTGCGAGTGGTCTTCCACATGTAGTCCTTGGTTTTGGATTGAATATTTGTTTGACAATAGAGAAATATGGGGAATGCTCTCTCTAATGCTTTTTGTTGTTTACATTGGTGGGTTTCAAAATAGGATTGTATTGTACAAATTATCATCTTTGCTAAAATATATTTAGGACATTAGGGTAAAGGACAGATAGACGTTACAAGTGAATGATGTCAATATTCTCTCTTTCGAATAAATACTTTGTCAAGTGTGAGGTAATAGGTTTTACATAAGAGCCTTGTCAATATTGGGCTTAGGCGAATTCTTTCACATGTTTTTTATGTTGTTTGTTTATTGTATGTTTGTAATGTATTATAAGCTTAGTAATATGCATTGTATTAAAACAATTTTATATTTTTAAATGTTGTTTTACAGCCCTGATGAAGTTCTTGGGATAGAACGAAACGCGTTAACGCGTTGGCTGTTATGGCTGTTTTACATTTGTCATCATTGTAAAGAAGAATAAAGATTCCATTGTCATTTCAAATACTGGACGGACATTCGTATTTGTATTTACTCTATATGGACTTTTTTGTAAAGTGGTGCAACCTGCAGTTGTTATAGCTGCTGGATACTTATCTAGCCACTGCCCAGGTAATCCAACTCCCATTGTCAGAAGTGCAATCCCCAGAAGCTGACATCCGCGTTAAGGAAGTACTTTCAGCCATAGCGAGATTACAACCAGGGAAGGCCTCGGGTTAGACGGATTCACCCTGAGCTTTCACAAAGCTTTCGCCAACCAACTGGCCCCCCTTCTCGGGTGCATATACAACTCCTGTATTAAGGGCACCCTCCCGGAGTCCATGAGAGAAGCAGTGATTACAGTGATCCCCAAGCCTGGGAAGGACCCCATGAAATGCTCATCTTACCACCCCATTTCCCCACTACACGTCGATGCAAAACTTTTGGCAGTGTGCCTCAACCCATTCATTTAGGGCCTTGTTGACCCAGACCAAACGGGATTCATACCGGAGACGGGATGCAGTGACAGTACCAAATGCCTGCTGCATCTTATCGACAAAGCTCACAACTCCAGAACTCCTGCACTCCTTATGTCGATCAATGTTGACAAGGCGTCTAACCACGTGCACTGGCCAATTCTGTGGCAGGTAGTCAATTAGTTTTTTCCCCCGTTTTAAGAGTTGGGTGATGTGCAACTACACTGGACCTATTGCCCAAGTGAGGGTCAGTGGTCTTACCTCTCGGGCCTTTCCTGTCGCTTGAGGTACATACCAGGGTTTCCCCTGCTCTCCACTTCTTTTTGCCTTATACATGGAGTCATTAGCAGATAGAATCCGAAGGGCCACACACATTAGAGGCATCACTCTCGGCCGACAGAAGATAGCCCTATACACAGATGACGTCATGGTCATCTAGTCCCTGCCCGCACTACTCCAGGAACTGGAGAGCTTTGGCTCTGCAGCCAGATTTAAAGTGAACATCCAGAAATCACAGGCACTCAGCCTTAAAACAGCAGGACAAATACTTCTAGAGAGCAGTTTCCATTCATGTGGACAGACTCCTGGGTTCCTTACCTAAGAATTAAAATCTGCTCCACACTCGGGAAAACACTGGAAGGTAACTACGCAGACCTCTTGACCACGGCCATCTCGGACCTACAAACCTTTTCAGGCAAGGACCTTTTGTGGTTGGGCTGCATCGCGGCAGTGAAAATGACCCTTCTTTCCAAGATATTATACGTAATGCAGATGGTTCCCCTGTGGCCACAGACTCTTCACAAATTAAAACAGTTTATTGAGGCCTATGTCTGGGGGGTAAAAAACCTTGCATGGACTGGAAACTGGCTTATTTATCAGTAGGAGAGGAAGGCTTAGGAATACCTGATCTCACTAACTATTAACTTGCAGCCCACCTATGGTACATGGCTGAGTGGAAACAGAAACACTGGTGCTTCATGGACCAATGTACAACCAGGATACATATTTGGGAAATCCCCTGGCTTTTAACGAAACACAGCTCCTCAAGGGTCTATATCTCACCTGTCACTCTTGCTAAGGTAGAACCATGAGATATGGTTATGACATGTAAGGTCTATCAACACATGTCTCCCTCCTCACTCCAATCAAGGGCAATGCCGAGTACCCCCCCCTCCCGCTGCGACCGATAATGCGTACCTTGCCTGGCAAATAGCTAATTTTAAATGAGTGGGCGACCTTTTTGACCACACTGGTCTCATAAATTATCCCCAACTCAAAACTTGTTTTGGGCTCCCCGCCGAAGAGATCTGGCACTACACTGCACGTAAACATTGGGTCTCCCAGTACTCGATCTGCCCCCTAGCAGGTACGCCTCTCATGGAATTTTTGAAGTGTCTGATTACTAGACAAGACAATAAGGGCGTCCTCTTGGACAGCTATGCCTTTCTTAATAACCCTCCAACTTCGACCAAATCCCCAGGACAAAGACGATGGGAGGACAAACTGGAGTGAACATTCACACCTGGAGAGTGGAAAGATATACTGCACAGAGCCCGCACTTTGTCCCGCAGTGCAGAGCGATAGGAGGCACTGCTTAAGGTTGCCCATTATTGGAATTACACCCCAGCCAGAGTGGCCATATGGAAGGCCAGTAGCTTGGATGCCTGCTGGCGCCACTGTGACCACACTGGTACTCTAACACACCTCCTTTGGTGATACCCTAAACTACAGAGATATTGGGGAGACGTGCTTAAAAACATTAATAAGATTTGCGGCACAGATATCCCCAACCTGCCCAGATCTGTCCTCTTAGGGCTACCGAACGCATTGACATACCGACTATACTCAAGTAGAGGGAAGGCCATCATGATGGCACTCTGTGCGGTGAAACAGACCATCACCGCTAAATGGGGCACCAACTCAGTGCTACATAAACTTTGGGACGTCATAGGCATAAAACAAATCACGGCATCACTGTCAGCCACACTGCAACAATTTCACAAAATGTGGGGTCCATGCACCCAATTCGTAGCCCAAGAGTCCTGGGAACTAACCTGCCTGCGCTACCTCCGGATTCTACGACTAACGCAGCACGAGCACTCTGATGAACAGCAATGGAGTCGATTAAATAGGTTCTGGACGTCCCAGGGACTCTCACTCAGTGACACTGAGCTATATAAGACAATAACGGCAAGGCAAAGGAGCCTTACCTCACCCCTGGGTATCCCTTCCAAGTCCCCCCTCCACTTGCTCCCCCCCCCCCAAATCCCACCTTTATACCAGTTATCCTGTTCTTGGGCTTAATTTTTTCTTACTTATGCACCTCACTGGGCGGTGGTTGTGGTGAGAATATATGTTAACAGGTGATGGAGCAGAAATTCGTATCCTACTTGGGGTACCCGTTAGGAGTGTAATGTAACCTCTTGTAGTATGCACTCACATATTATTCAGTGTTTGGTGAAATTAGATGTTAGAGGAAATGTCAAGCAAAATAACCTGTACTTGTGAATTTAACACAATTTAATGTGAAGTTTAACCAATGATTCATAAAGTTGTATTAGTTATGCATAAATAATGTAACACACATATTGGGTTCATTAGTGGTTTGACATATTCCCACATTTAATATATTTTGAATGTTTCTTAGACCAATGGTGTAGTTGAAATAAATGTACAACTGTAGTTTAGAGAGCGTTTTGCTGAATATGTTAATGTTCTATGGAAATGCTAATGTAAATAACATAGTGAATTCTTTATTAGCCTAAGTTGTCGGCCTGAATCTGCAGTTTATTTTGAATGTTCTCGTTTCTGAAAGTAATGCCCATATTCTCATGTGAAATTCGTAGAATGTTGCTTGTTTCACGCTTTGCATCGCAGGTGGACAACACTTGTTAGTGAAAAGTAAGTGTATTGTTCCATTAGATAGTTGCAGAATGAAGAGTTACAGTTAGCTTGGCCCGGCGAAGATAAGGAGATGGGAGGTGCGTTCACGCGGTAAGGAGAAAAGACCATGGACGAGCTGTTGCAGAGGGGCGTACATGGAGAAGGCCGTGAAAGAAATCTGAGTCATGGAAAAATTTGTGGCTGAGCCTACTGTGGAGTATGTGTGAGAAATGCATTATGGGACATTTGCTGAATAGAACTATGAGTATATAATGCATTGTAGAGCGGGTCAGACACCCCATTCCTCTTTGCCTTTTCGACAGAGAGCACCTGAGTGCTAGCTTGCTCCTTTCCTGCTTGTAGCTTCATGCTGCTAACCCATCTTATGGTGGAGTGACTTCTTAGGAAGGCTCTAACCGCTGACACTTTTCCTCTTTCGAGCCCTTCGCTTATATGCTAAAGTTAGGCATGCCATATCTAGAGTTAGAGTAGGGATAGATAGAATTAAATGCTGAACACCTACTAAATGCTGATGCAGGGAAACCTTAATTTTTGCTTCCTGATTTCATGCATAATAGTCATAGAACTTGTCGTTCTTTTCATGTTGCATCGGGTAAATCTCTTCAGGAGATTTGGATTTCTTTTGTTCCCGCTGTATTTTTATACTCTTATGCTGAGATTCGTATATGTCCAGCTATTTTTGAATCTGTAATAAATTTGACTAACCTTAATTTAGTTGTCAATCTGATTTATTGTGTAGCCAGATCGAGTTACACTGTATTTTAAATTGATTTACAAATTTTCTCTCCTTTACACTTTCATGCTGCTAAAAAGAACCATCGAAGGATTGACATAGGAGGAGAACTGAACAAATGGGCCCAGGCTAAAGTAGATTTGATCCACAAAAATACCAACAACACGACCAACCTGAAAATGAAAAGGGTGCTCTAAGCCTGGATGAGTTTTGCCCTTTTTTGTATTTTGTAGATTTTTGACACAATACAATAATAAGCAATCATTGAGCATTTACAAAATCAGAACCTTCTTCTGTTATTTGAGATACGCTTGACAGAGCAAATTCTAGAAGGGGTACAAGAGGCCATTTTCATCCTCGTCCTATTTAAAATTGTGCAGACATAGTATCACTAGTTTTGTGTAAGCTTATCAATCCCTTCCTGGTGTTCTTTCCCCTCATTCCTTCCCGAGGCCACCTAGATTGTCAAACGGGCTCTTCCCCTTCAGAGTGGCTGTTCTCATGAGATACAAGAATGTATTGATTATTTTACCTCGCTGCTGATTTGTCAGTTGATTCTGGTGTATATGCTGCTTTTGTTATCACTCTCATTTCTGCCGATGTCCAGTAAAGCCAGTCCTTAGGTCAATCCTTGTTTAGGGGTTCCCACAGACAATAGTTATTATTTTCTTTACTACTGGTAAAGCTAAGCTAGGGATGTTTACTTTCTTAATTTGGATATCAGCCCAAAAACATATCTTTAGGGTGATGTTTTCTATAAAACCCATCACACCCCATACTGTGTTATGTGCTTGTATCCAAAACCCTTGTATTATTTTACAGCTTTGTATCACAGGAAACCAATCTGCATCTTGTCTCTGGCCTCTGCAAAAACAATGGCAAGAATAACTTTTCATTTTATGCATTACGCTTGCTATGAAATTTACCCTAGGCGTATATTTACACTAGTGAAGCTTAACCCGTTCGCTGCGGCGTAAATTTCCCCGCTGTACGGGCAGATTTTACGAGTGCGGAAATCGGACGGCCCCCAGCCGTCCGACGCACACGCCCACCGTGACGTCAGATGGCCGGGGGCCGTCCGACGCATGGAAGGCGTTTTAAATCTAGCGTTTCTGGAAATATTGCTTTGCATATCCATATATTGTCTCCAATATTTCCTCTGTAATAACCTTGACCACGTGCCTGGTAAATGTTTCTGTTAGCAGCCTGTCAACTAATCTATAATTCTTCAATTCCTAGCTGTGTCCTTGTGTAATGTAGTTGGTTCTCATGTAAAGCGCTCCAATACCTTCGTATCGAGTTCGCGCTATATAAATCTACAAAAAAGAACAGAAGTTCTCTGATCTACATCTCACTTTAAGTTCGTTTGCTATGTCCCCTTTCTTCTGTGGTACTTGTACTATAATGCTGTAGCCTATGAATTGCCCCAAGGAGCATCTAATCAACTGATGATGCCGCGAACACCGATGCCCTCTTGGGAGACTACCAATTTTTCTCTCAAACCCTTCTTGTTCTCAACCCTCAGTAACACTATACATACCATATACAAACGTGCATAAATATGATCATAGGCACCCTACACCAGTGGTTGCCAAACTTTTGACTCCTGAGGACCCCCATTGAGTCACCACTGGAAGCCGGGGACCCCCAAACAATTTGTAGGATTTAAATTTCAAACATTATAACAGTAATTCGAAAAAAATAAACACACGTGTGCACACAAAACAAATACTCGAATTACTAAGGATTTTAGGGGCATATTTACAAGCCCCTATCGCGATGAGAACGTCAATTTTTGCGATGTTCCGATGGCGATATGGGCTTCGCCTTATTTACAAGGCAGCGTTAAGCCACTTGATGTGGCTTAACGCTGCCTTGTAAATAAGGCCCCTTCACGCAATGCTGAGCATGAAAGGGGTGGGCAGTGGGAGTTGCGGTGGGCGTTCCACCCCAACACCCATTGATTTTAACGCTGCCCTCTATTTACAAGGGCAGCGTAAATAGGAGGCAGCACCAAAATTAAGACCATGGAAAACCTGGTCTTAACTTGGCGAAACGAGGAGAAATGCGTTATTTCTCCTCGATTTTTCTTTTTCCCATGGAAAAAGCAAAAACGCCTTGGATTGTTTAAGTTCAGGAAGGTGACCCTTCCTGCACATAAATAATCTTTTTTTAAAAAAAAGACATTTTGTAACTTCCATGTGTGCTGCATTAGGCAGCACACATAAATGTGACAAAACGGCATTTCAAAATTGTTCATGTGCAGGAAGGGGGAACTTCCTGCACATAAACAATCTCCCCCTGCACATAAACAATCTCCCCCTGCACATAAACAATCTCCCCCTGCACGCAGACACCCTTGCACTATGGTGCATGGGTGCCTGCGTTGGCACTACACTGCTAAGTGTAGAGCCAGCGCAGGGGGAAACGCAGGGCTGCACCATATTCTTGTAAATATGGTGCAGCCCTGTGTTTCTGAAGTGGCAGAGCGTGTCGTTAAGCCAAGGAGGCTAACGACATGCTCCGCCAATTCTGTTGTAAATATCCCCCTTAGTATTTTATATTGAAAGAAATTGCAAAAAACCGAAACATTTTAATGGGAAGGTTGGTGCTGCATCTCCGAGACTAACGTTTGAATGGTTGGTTTTATTACGCAGTACGAGGCTCCTATTCCTGCCAGGGCCAGACTGGAAACCCGAAGCAGCCCTGACAAATGTTCTCAGACCAGTTCCTATACGGTGCACACCAAGTGCAGTGAGTGAGCCTGACCACTACAAAGGGGGCTTTGGGAGGCTCTCCCCGCCAAATAATTTAGGAAACAATGGTGCAGTCTACAACACATTTATCAATTATATAATGAATTGTATTAGCTTTTAAAGAATAGTAAATGAAGACCTTACTATGCACCAGGATACAACAATCTTTGTTGGGGTTCTTCAATGATTCCCTTACTATCACCCTCCAACAGTGCCTCTCATCTCTCCATAGCCCCTCTGTCACATGTATTTCATTTGTTTTATAGCATCTCTCATACCATTGTAGGATGTCAAAGCACTTTACATCACACACATATAGAGACAATGAATCATACATGAAAATCAGTGTATAGAAAATGTACATAAGGCAAATGGGACTAAAAGGTGTAGGATTCACATGTCATTCATACTGGTAGGCATTTTTAAAGAGTGCTTGGTCTGGTGAAGCACAAAGTCAGGATTCAGAACATAACACAGTGGTTAGCATTGACTTTAACAATAAAAATGTATTTCCACCCAAATATATCTTTTTAGCAGCATCCGGATAATGATAGACTGGGAAAAAACATAAGTTACTAACTTGTACCATGCAGTTTGCAAGCAGCTCTTTGATGACAGTTTATAGGTCACTGTGCTAGATTACGTTTGTCCCTTATGAATTGCACAGTAACAAAAGAATCTCTGTGACAAAAGCAGTAACCCACTGAACTATGCACATAAAATACTGTTTTTTAAAATGCATGGTACACGTTCTTTGCAGTAGGCATATTAACCCTCTGTGCTACATTAGATAAGTCAAAGCTGCCACTGGACAAAACTCTCATCTCTCTCCAGCAGGTACATTAATCACTGGCATTTTCTTGACACTTTTATTGTTGCTCGAAAACTGCTAATTTTACAAGGAACTTTGCAGTGCTTTTAAAAGTGCTGCCTGGGGACCCCCTGGGAATGTGCCAAGGACCCCTGGGGGTCCGCGGACCACAGTTTGGGAAACACTGCCCTACACCATTCATGTATCTCTCAGTTCTATTTCACTCTATCACCTAGAAACCTGGGATCCATTTTTACCACTCTTGTTCTCCTCTACTACCTTACATTTACTCCTATTCGCTGTTTTTTATCCAATTCCTAGCATTAACCACAATCGCTGCTCAATCCGCTACAGGTCCGAGGTAGTGGCGGCTGGTAGGGAACGCTGACAGGAGGGCGGGAGGCGGTGGGAAGGTTGGAAAAAATAAATAAATAAAATAGAATACTTACCTGCTGGTGGTCGGTCGCCAGCCGCCGCCTCTCCTCCGATGCAGGAACAGGAAGCACACAGGCTCTCAGACTCCGCTACCATGTCACAATGCTGTGTTACAGCAGCTTTCTGATTGGTCTGAGCACCGTGGTTCGGCACTCAGAGGGGGACGGGGAGGCTGCGCATGTTCTCCACCCAGGCTGTGCAATACAGCTGGTGGAGAACATGCAAAGTGCTAAGCTAGGTCTAGTAGGAGGAGGGGAGTGCTCCTCTTAGGAGCAAGGGCCCTCACACACCCCAAGAGGTGTCATGCTTCATCCTCGGGCAGGGCCCCGGGTAGGTCGACAGCCACATTGAGCATCGTCACGCAGTGACGATACGCCCCTCAACGTACTCTCTGTCTGGTCCGATTGGGGCTGTTCCTGACCATATTCTCGGGTCTACCTCCAAGAGACGCTCCTCATGTCTATTTAAAGTATACAGGACAGACTTTTAATATCTTTTTTTGCATATAATTTACAGTGCATGGTGCACACATTCTTCACTTCCTCCCTTCCCTGTGAAGAGTAGAATTAGGTCTTCCTTGCCCTGATGAAATGCCATGATCCACTATGGACTGTTATAGGCATGAAACATGTTGACCTTTTTACCCACTATTTTTGTAGCTAAATAGATCATTATATCTATTCTACGCTCAAATCACGTTTTTATCGTTGACAAAGGGATCCTAGAATTAAAATTGGATTTCCTGTTTGGATCCCTTTAGTCATTTTTTAACACACTTCTCTTTCACCCATTCTACTCAAACTTCACTACTCACCCATGCAACATACATCAGCTAAAAAGAGACGATCTCTGGCAAAGAGCCCCCTCAAGGGGCCCGTTGGGCATTGCAGCACCGGCCCAACAAGGAGCTGCCCGATGATGAAGCATGACTCCTCTCGGGGTGTGTGACGGCCCTTGCTCCTAAAAGGAGCACTCCCCTCCACCTACTAGACCTAGGTTCCCACTTAGGAACAGTACATTCTGTGTTTTCACTACTGCAGGGGCCCATGTGCTGGACCTTGCAAAAGCCCCAGTCCCTCCTCTCTTTTTTTGAACATGCAAAGTGCGCATGATGGTTTGGTTGGCCCGAGACTGCCGGCCAAACAGTCATGCGCACTTAAGGTGCAGCAACCACTTCTCCTCCCTCTGGGTCATGGGAGCCAGCCCCACCCCACCCTGCCCTAACCTAACCTGGCTGCAACTGCAAGCTCAATACTAAAAATAAAATGATAATAACGTTCCGTTACTATAATTTTATTTTTCCTTTGTGCTGCTCTTAAAGCAGGGGGGCGACGCTCCTCTGCCTTAGCGGAGGAGCCGCCGCTGGTCAGAGGGCTGTACACATACCAGATCTGCATCGTTTTACAGTCTCTTCCATGTTTTTCATTTCATTCCTGCTGCCTGTGGGAGTTCCTCCCCAAGTTCTTCAATGTCCTGAGCCGTTCACATATATTCTGATGCTTTCCCAAGCCCATGTGTTGTAAATCTGTGCGCTATGGTAAGTATGCACGATCCGTTAAAGAAATGTGCATGAATGCTAAAAAGTTATGATTGAGGGGACATTTGCCACATTTGCATACAATTTCACTGTCCACTCCACTGTCCTATTGATGGAAATGCCTACAAGTGTAAAGTAGGAAGATAGTTAAGTCTTCATAATTGCAAATGTGGGTCAGTAAATTATGAAGACATATATCAAAAGGCATACACTTAAGCCTTCTTGAAGGATTATTTAAGTTGAAAGGATTTACAGGTGTAGGTTTGGGGCCAGATGGTGAATTCTGCTGAAGAGTCCAGTGTTCTTTTCAAACAGAAAGTACACTGGAAGTTCTAGTTAGTTACTGCTCTTTTAATAACAGCCTTTGCTGCATATCTTGGACCAAAGTTTGTCACATTTTCTGTCACTGTCTCAAGTAATGTTCAAACATGCTTAAGTGGGTGTGCAGTTTGCTATTTGCATTCTTTTGGAAACCTGCTATAAAGTATAATAAAGCTATCAGATGAAATTTACAAAGAACTGAAAGATTTCAGTGTCTACTCAATCTGCTTGAGAAACATTTGCGTCCTAATTATTTCTTTGCTCAGCATGAAGCTCCCCGAGACCTGATGAAGGCAGCCATCTTCTCATATCTCAAAAACCCCATTTACGCCATTTTCGTGGGAATTATTATGACATTTATCTTTTTCTGTCTTTCTATCCGGTGCTTTCATCACATCTCTGATCTAGATTTAATTAGAAATTCCTGTTACGGGCATACTTAAAGACAATCATTGTATTTTGCTTTAGAGCCCTACTCTGCATGAGCTACTGATGAGAACGCTGAATCTTGAGACCTCTGATTTTCATATTTGGTCACTGTTGCAAGCATCATTTAAAAATGAGGTACTAGCCTTCATATTTTACCACAGTAAGTGATAATCAGCCATCACGTTACACTGCTCTTCCATTTCATTACTCAACGCACCGGGATAGTACGCTTAGCAAAATGTATCCTTAAGAAAAATGACTGCGAAACCAGGAGCGAAATGTGAACACTGCCTGTGTTGTGATATACTAATATGGCAAACCTCCACAAATTTCCCCTCTCATGCAATTCTAATAGCACTTTCATGAAATCATTGTTAAAATTATTTGTTTTTGGGCTGGAGTAAATGGAACTTTTGTTCTCCCTAAAGTTGAGCTGGTGGTGTGCACTGGTATCCACTGTACTTCCCTGTAATTATGTCATATACATTTTTAAGTTGGTGTTACCCAAGACCTTTTGATTTTGCTAAAATGATATGTATATTATACTTACTTAAAGGGGCTTTCATCCAACTTTCTTCATCCATTGGACTGCTCTTGTCATTCACATTTTGCTTCCATTCACTACAGCATACAGCTTAGGGCAGGGGATCAGCCTACTTCAGCCACTGACTAACTTTACTTTGAGTGACTGCATTTTGCTCTTTCTCAAGGAGTACATCAGCACTAGATGGCTCCCTTCAGTGTCTGTGTTTTTGTTTTTACTTTACTATTACTTTAGAGTTACGTTTGTGTTTAGAGCCTGATACATATTGTGAGCAACAACTGCATTATGTATCTTAAGCAGGGTTCATATGAGTTATTTGTAGTGAACACAAACCAATTTCCTCACTTGAGTTGGTGTTTACATGTTATGAGAAGTTAATTCCCACATTCTGTGCATTTAACGAGCCAAAATGTGTAATGTATACATCCATATTTAGTTGATGTTCGAGGTTATGTATTTTACAAGGGTTACCCATTTTTTCATAACCCTAAGTATATGCCTCTCCTATTACTTAAATAAAGAAAAGCGACCCCTGTGTTATACTCTAGTGATGTGTATGTTCGACTCTTTAGGATTTCTGCCGTGAGAAAGGGTTTAACATGGATCATGCTGGAAGATGACAAGGGAACCTAGATAGTAAATGGGTGCTTGATGTTCTTACCAGAGTATTCTTGGATAGCATACAGTTCTATAGGTGAAAATGTGCATTTGCAAGACGATTCAGTAAGTGAAAAGGCCTATGTTTTTATCTAGAAGTAGCACTTTAAATTAGTCTTGAAGCTTATTAAGGACGGATTAGTGCATATGTCAGTAGGCAAGGAGTTCCATATTCAGGGTGCATTCCCTGAGAATGATGGAGCGTGCAATCTGTCCTTCCGGAGTTTGGGCGGTATCAGAAGTAGTGTATCTGAGCTCCTTAGGGTGCATTTAGCTCTATCTATCTATCTATCTATCTATCTATTATTCAACATTGTCTAGCTATATCTATACAACATTGTCTAGCTATATCTATACAACATTGCCTAGCTATATCTATGCATCATTGTCTAGCTATATCTATACAACATTATTTATCTATACATTATTTATCTATACAACATTATCTATCTAGCTATACATCATTATCTATCTGTCTAGCTATACAACACTATCTATCTATCTAGGTTTACAACACTATCTATCTAGCTATACAACACTATCAGTCTGGCTGTACAACACTATCTGTCTAGCTGTACAACACTTTCTGTCTAGCTATATACGCAATCTGCATGCCTTTCCAAACCTCTCTAGCTATCTGTTGATCTGTCTTTGCAAGCCTCTCTAGCTATCTAGCTTTTCAGACCTCTGTATCTATTTATAATATTGTGACAGCCAGTACTAG
This sequence comes from Calotriton arnoldi, assembly GCA_963921515.1. Taxonomy (NCBI): domain Eukaryota; kingdom Metazoa; phylum Chordata; class Amphibia; order Caudata; family Salamandridae; genus Calotriton; species Calotriton arnoldi. Next base: position 172,218 of record CAWUFW010005793.1, on the reverse strand, counting down.
ACTGACTGGCATTTTTAGTTATGGTGTTACCAAATAGCCTTTGATTGTCCTAAAATTATGTGTATAACTTAGTTATGGGGTCTTCATTCAGACTTCATCCATTAGTCTGTTGTGTCATTCACATTTTCTTCCACCCACTCAAGCATGAATCATGGGACAATTTGTCAGCCCACTTCAACCATTGGCTTGCTTCACTGTGAGTTACGGCATGCTTCCCAGTCACATGGAGCAAACCCTCACACAAAACTAGTTTTCTTCCACGCCAGAGACTACTTTGGTAATGTGTGCTTTTTTTAGATCAAAAAATATTTTGGCCTTTGGCTAATGTTTTCCTTTTTTCTTTTTTTTAGATTGATGAGGGTCCAGCAGCTTCCCCCAAAAATCACGTTTTGCAAAAACCACGAGAGAACAAAATAAGAACTGCCAAAGCTAAATGTCTGGTGGTCAGTGCCAGATCTATTGGCTTTGCCAGTGTTTGTTCTACACTGCCCTTTCACCCTTTCCTTTAGCTTCTCTGCTTTAAAGGCCTTGTAATCAGAGATTCTGTTCAAGTAAGAGAGTGAGTGAGAGGCATATCTTAGTGCACTTGTGGCACAGCCCAGCACCTTTTCTTGGCAGTGCCCATCGATTTTTCTTTTGTATGTGCCAAATTGGTGAAAGTAATCGCATGAGCGTGGGACATGCCGTTGTACAAGCTGGCATAGCACTCCCACTGGAAATCAACTTGAGTCTTTCAGACTCACTAATCATGGCACTTTAACAGGCAGGCACTGGAAATGTGAGGCAACCTCTAGTTATGGCATTAACACACACTCTTTGGCTTTGCAAAGTGTTCATTACTGACATAGACTCATGATTTCTGAAAAAGATCATGCATTAGCAGCATGTTACACGGTAAAGCTAAGTATATGTGCAATTAGAAAGGACACATTGACCTGTACTACCACTGTTTCTACTTGGTTCCCCCATGTCTTCTCATTTGTTGCATTGCTGAAAGCCTGGTGTTTGTTCGTGGCACCTGCTTTATCACTGTAACTTTATGCATCTATGTCCTGGAAGGAACTGTTGGTTATTTTAATCAAAACAAAATCACCTTCTGCATTCTAGTGTCTCCCTCTACATGGAAGCCCTAAATAGCTTATATTTAAATTTCAGAAGTTTCAAAATGTGACTGCTAGAATTGTCCCTGGAACATCCAAGCAGATCCACACAGCCCCATTACTCAGAAATATACTCGCTTCCAGCTGCAGGCAGGATCGACTTTACAATTCTGAGCAAGACCCCCAAGATGATTCCTGCAATGGCCCTTCCCATCTCTACCAGGATTTTGATCCACGGATCAGCTTAAGCCTCTGCCGTTCCAACCAGGCCTCACCCCCCACCTACTTCAAGAAAAAAGGTAGAATTCTCTCCTGCCCCATCATAAAAAAGCATACAGATGTTTCAAGAAATACCCGATCACCTCTACTTCCAAACTGGTTTCCCCTGACCAAATTATCCTCTTAGCCCTCTCTGCCATCTTTGATTCCCTAGGGTTTTAGAACGCTGCCAGTGTACAAATAAAAGAATTTACAGACAATGGACATTTTCCGAAGATTTTAAGTGAATACCGCCGGTATCTAGTGCGCACTTAGGGGCTCATTATGATGGCGGAAGGACCACCACCGCCGGTCCGGCGGTCCTTCCGCCATCACAATGAAAATTCCCACCGCCAAATTAGGATGGCGGTGGGAATCATGAAGGTACCGCGGCGGACGGAAAGTCCGTCCACCATGGTTCCGCAAGGCTGTCCTTTTCCGCCCGCCTTGCGGAACCCGGAACCAGGGCAACATTGCGGCGGTGCCGTGCAGGCACCACCGTAATGATTATGATGTTGCCCTTCAGCCTGTCTTTTGCGGCGGATATCCCGCCGCAAAAGGACTAGGCAGAGCTGGCTGTGGGGGCCCGTTGTGGCCCCATCTTTGTGTGGGGGTGCACTGGGCATTCCCATGCACAAGGTGGCAGGCACCGCGTGGTGCCTGACACCTTGTGCATGGGAATGCACATCGTGGCATTTTGGCATTGTGAACGGTACTGCAGCCAGCAGCACCGCCCGCAATGTTAAAATGCCTGGATGCGCCCATCATACTGGCGGGCGTATCCTAATTGGGCTGGTGGGACCGCCGCACGTCTGGCGGGCGGACTGATGTCCGCCCGCCATCATAATGAGCCCCTTAGTGTCTGTTATGTAAATGCGGCTATGTATACACAATTCTATTCATGGGAGAGGTTTTCATTTTAATCAATTTATCTTCACCATTATGCATTTTTGTTAGTAGCAGAAATCCCAAATACCGTTCATTCTAGTTAGTGCATTGCAGTTACATGTGTTAACAGATTTAACACGTGTTCTATACTGTATAGAAAGTGCATCACATGAATGCAGTGTAGATTGTCATAATTAATATTACCTGTTTTATAGTGTGAATATGAACAATTAGTAATGTTCTTTAGCTCTTGTCCTACCGAAATATACAGATTGCCTATTAGGGCAGAGCCATTAAATTCTGCAAAGTCTCAAACTTAAAAGTAGCAGGGGTGCCTGCAGTAAACTTTCGCTATAGGAAAACCGTTGTGCTTCTTTGGATCATGATTGTAAGGCACTTCATATAAGCTGTGGCTCGTGTAACCCTGTCATTCATTGTAATTTATTACACTGGAATGTATTTATTTGTATTGTATTTCTTACTTTGCACAGTCCTCTGTCAATAATAAGTCCTGAGTACAGCAGGAAGAAGGAAGAGGGTTATAGTTTAGAAGGAGCTGGTGTCATCAAACAAGAAAGAAAGGGTAGTTAGTTATGAAATAGGCTACAAAAGGCTTGGACACCTAGTTCTCCACAAAAAATATATGTTTTACCAGTCTGTCGTAGAGTCATGTTTTGGTTAAAGGAATTTGGGGCCTGATTTAGGGGTCACAAACTTGACAGATATCCCTGTGACCTTATTACTGGTGTATTATATCCTACTGCACTTGCAAAACATACAGGATATTGGTCATGCACCCATCTGCAAACTCTAAATCAAGCCCTTGGTCAGCTATTCTCCTGGTATGCTAACATCAGTTCAGGTAGGTCCTTCGGAGTCCAGGCACAGAGGATTTGTTGGACAAAGAGTTTTCAATTCTAGCTTGTGCTTGACAAAGAAAGGTGAAAAGAGAACAAGCAGTCGAGAGCAGACATGGTCCGGGTGTTTTCAGCTGATGCTCAAGTGAGCTATAACATTCTGTGTATCAACCAATCAGAAATTTATAAAGCACAGCAAATCACCTGTGAGGGTCTCAAGGCGCTGGAGTTTCTAGCTGCTGCATGGTTGTCTGTCTATTTGAACAGCCAGGTCTTGAGTCCTTTCCTGAATTGCTCGAGCAATGAAGTGGTTCTTAGGTGCAGGGGAAGGTTGTTCTAAGCTTTGGCCGCCAGGTATGAGAAACAGCGTCCTCCACTGTTGGCTCGGTGGATCCGGGCAGTATCTGCGAGGAAGATGGAGGCAGATCATAGGTGTCTGGTCGGTTGGTGGAAGGTCATACGTTTGTTGTATGCTGGTACTTTGTCGTGCAAGGGTCAGCATCTTGAACTGGCATCTCTTCTGAATCAGTAGTAGCTTCCTGAGGTGGGTTGTGATATGGGTCTTCCCTCTGAGTTTTGTATTGTCTTTAGTCTCTTCAGGAGGCGTGCTTTGATTCCTACGTAAAGTGTGTTCCCATAGTCCAGCCTGCTGGGGACAAGGGCTTGCATGAAAGTCCTTCTGGTGTTGACTTGGAGCCACCTGAAGATCTTGTGGAGCATGAGTAGGGTGTGGTAGCAGAAAGATGAGATTGCGTTAACCTATTTATTCATAGATAGCTTGCTGTCCAACATGATGGCACGGTTGCAGGAGTAGGTAGAGTTCCGCAGGCCACCCTGCATCGTTCCATGGCAAGGTATTGTGCCCAAAGATGTGAACTTCAATCTTGTTCGTGTTGAGCTTGTGGCAGTTGTCCTTCATCCAGTTGGCGATGTTAATCATACATCTGCCGAAATTGGCTCTGGTGGTGGAGGGGTCTTCTGACAGTGATAGGGTGAGCTGGGTGTCGTCAGTGTAGGAGATAATGTTAAGTCTGTGCCATCTGATGACGTTGGCCAGAGGGGTCATGTAGGTGTTGAGGAGGGGGGGGTGCTGAGGGACGATCATTGGAGGATGCCGCAGATGATCTGAGGTGAACTTTGGGAGACAGATTCACTGGTTTTTTCTGGTGGGGTATGAGGTGATCCATTTGAGGGTGTTTCCCTGGATTCTGATGTGGTGGAGTCTGTTGATCAAGATGTGGGGGGAGGTGTGTCAAAGGCGTTTGACAGGTCTAGGAGGATAAGGACAGAGTTTCGCCGCAGTCCAGGAGGGCCCTGGTGTTGGTGGCTGCGATTAGGGCTGTCTCTGTGTTGTGGTTAGCTCAAAATCTGGATTGAGAGGGTTCTTGCAGGTTGTTGTGTTCCAGGTGTTTGGTGAGTTGCTAGTTAATTGCCTTCTCAAGAACCTTTGCTGGAAAGAGGAGCAGGGAGTTCTTCAGTTCTGTTCTGTCGACGGATGGTTTCTTCAGGAAGGGCCTCACTTCAGCATGTTTCCAATCCTCGGGGAAGGAGTTCGAGGTGAAAAAGGTGTTCCGACTTTCATGAGTTTGTCTCCCTGTGGGTGCTCCAGAGTGCACTGAGTTCATAATGGAGATTGTTGCTAGAGTTGTGAGATGGTCCCAGTGGGTGAGCAGGTGTTCGGGTTTGTATTTGTGTGTGTGAGCAGGCTGATGCTGTCAGCGGCAGAGAGTTGGGGTTTGAAGTGTTCGTAGATGACTGAGATCTTTTCGTGGAAGAAGTCCGCCAGGGTGTGTCACAGTTCTTGGGAGGGGGTGATGTCATTCTCGGCGGCTGCAGGGTTGGAGAACGCCTTCACGATGGTGAAGAGCTCCTTGCTGCGGTTTGTGCTGACTTGTGCTGAATGCGGTCTACTAGGGTGTTCTTTATTTCTTTCAGGAGGCGGTGGTACCAATAATGTGCTGTCTTGAAGTTGGTATGGTCTCCTGTCTCTCTGCTGGTGCCCCACTTCCTTTCTAGTTGCCAGTTGATGCATGCGGTGGATTTCAGCTCCGCAGTGAACCAGTTGGCTCTTCTAGTAGGTCCTTTGGATTTGTCTGGCTTCACGGGGGTGATTGTGTCAGCACATTCTGTGATCCACTCGGAGAAATTATTCGCAGCTTGTTCTGGGTTGGAAGTTTTGTCTGGGAGGTGGGGGTTGAGAGCGTTGTTCCACTGGTCTTCTGATACCTTTGTACAGTCTCTGTGTGTGGGGGGATGGCGTTGCAGAAGCTGTAGTGAGGCCCTCATGGTCTGTAGGCAAGGGCACCTTTTAGGGTGCTTTTTCCGTCTGTTGGAAGTTGAGATGTTCCATTATCGGGGTTGAGTCATCTGGGGAGATCGTGCATCAGATAGTGTCCTTGTAGATGATGGCAATTCTACCTCTGTGTTTGTTGGTTCAGGCCAGGTGTGTTATCTTGTAGACTGTGTTTAACCAATGTCTTGCCTTCAAAGTGATATGGATTCCTTTGTTGTAGTTAATGGCCATCACCAAGATTAGAACAATCCATTTCAGTAAGGGCAGGGAAAGCAGGGCACAATGCAGCATACACAGGTGGAATAAAACATTTTTTTATGCTGTTTACCAAAAGCAGGTGGTACAGGTCATTATCAGTAGAGACCCTGAGATTGCAAGACTCATGGTAAGCTGTGGGTGGAGGGCCTTTAAAATTACTCTGATCTCTTCACTGACACGACCATGGGAATGAATGCACACTATTGTAAAGTAGGCAAATAGTTATTTCAAAACAACAAGCACTGAAGCATACTTAAATCAAAAAAATCCCAAAACAAATTATCTTCTCATTGTTTTCTGTACAGTTTATTAATTTTCATGCTTTCACCATCATGAGTGTTTTTTACAGCTGACATGTTTTTCATGAACCAACTCATTTTCAAGGCTAAAATAAAGTTCCCTATATTGTCTTGTAACTGCAACAATTTTCTTACAGTGAGCAGCATCACCAATGTTGTTCTTTCTCTTGCCTCAGAATGAAAATATACAAATGGGCCTCAGAATGAAAATATACAGATGGTATAGTTTCTATCTTTCGAGATATGTAAGCTGTTTTACAGTACATTGTTCAGCCATTATACTCCTTCATCTGGCCATGATGCAACTAATCTAGATCACCATTGGTAAATATGATACTTGCTGTAAATGGGCCATAACGTGGGCAGATCTAGCAGTTGAATGACTCAAATACTTCTTGTAAAATTGCATGAGCATCATATAAGGTAATTAATATACCATCTGTACATTTGAAATTCTTTAAAATATATCTGTATATAAGTAGGGATCTAATGTCTTCATGCAGTCACTTTGAGGCACTAGTATTTAACAACAGGAAGTTCAGGAACTAGCTGTTGCAATTGGGTTCTGCCCATTCAGTACGCCTGGATTTTTTTTTCTTTTTTGATCACCCGGTTTTGCACTTTTTACATTGGGTGAGTCTCACTGCGTGTCTCACCCACTGTAATCACATGGAAAATGGACTGCGCAAGTTTACCACCAGTGTCCGCCTTTTAAGAAAATGTTGCTGCGACGCAGAAAGTGTAGGGACACTTAAATGGTTACACGTGAACATGTATTCACACGTGTGCACATGTGTGTGGGCTGCCGGTGGGAAACTACTGTTGTGTGCCACCTGGTAACTGCACACAGGTAGCCTGGTGCACTGGGTACCCTGCAGGTGTAGATATTGACCTGGAATAGGCCTTATAATGTTTGTGCACACTAATTGGGAAAGTCAGTGTGATTTACTCTCTTGTCTGTAGTGACACTTTATTATACACATAGGAAGAAATCTGCTTTAGAGTGCAGTTTGCTTCGCTGTGGCCTACAGAGGCTAGTGGCTTCTCGAAGTGAGGTGTAAATTTGTGCAGGAAAATCAATTCTGCAAGTTCCAAAAAGATATCTGTACAAGTTATGGGTCAGCCAGAATTGTCATAATTCTCTGGCTTAGCTCAGAATCGGAGCCCAGGCCTTTTATCACCCTGCTGTGCCATGCTAATTACATTTCTCTCCACAAGCAGGAACAAAGCCCCCCCCACACAAAGGGAGAAATTAACAGTGCTTCACCCAGCTCCTGAGGAGGAAAGGGGTGAGGTTGATGATCTGCATCAATCAATCAATCAGTTGTCACACTGTACCAGGGATGGGTTGCCCATGCCCACTGAACAAAGGAGGGAGGCCAGACCCCTGAAGCAAACACAGGAGGGGGCTCCCCTTTCAAAACTTGGTGAGAAAGGTCCTGGCAGTGATATCAGTGAGGGGCGGAGCTGAGGCCCCAAGGGGAGATGTGACTAGTGACTCATTTTGAACTGTCCCAGCATGCTGTGCTGGAGGATTGGGACATGGGTGGAGAGATGATGTGGCACCCTAGAATTGTCTGAGGGTGTCTGCCTTCTGTAACCTTCCACTCCCCTTTAAAAACACTTGCACAAGGTTGCTGGACCCTAGGGGCCGCCATTGACAACTGGAAGGAAGAACCCCCTGATGCCCACAAAAGACTAAGGACTCTGCCCAGTTGATTTCAGGACCAGTGAGTCTCCCTGAGGGCCTGTGAGGCTGGCCCCTTTGCACCCCCAGAGGACCAGTTAAGGGGATAGCCCTGGACTTCTGCGCCGAGAGACAGAGACCAGGAGGAAGTCTGGCACAGGAAGCCAGGAGAACCAGCTCTCTGAAGATTACACTGCTTTGGAGGTGAGGGGGTTCTGCTGTAACTGCCCCTGGTGGCTAGACCTTGCTACCAGAAGTAAAATGAGTCCAAGATCGTCAAAATCGGCCCAACGAGACCCCAGTTATGGTATTTTAAAGTTTGCCGACCTTTTCTTTTCAACAAACCACATGGGGATGAGCCGCTGTTCCTTACTTTACCCCGGGGTGGGCCAGGGGGTCGGTGCAGGATTTATGTATTCAGTTGTCTCAGGGAGGGGCGAGTGTGGGATCCCATCCCCTGGCCATTTTTGCTCAAATGGGGGCCAGGACTTCATCCCCAACTTCCGAAAAAAAGAATGGGGGAGAGCTGTCATACCCATCAATGGTGGTCTGGTACCCAGTCCCCATGTCGGTTTCTTGGGGAGGGGGTCGGCAGAAGGATGCATTCTGTTCACAGGAGCTGGCAGAGCGAGATACGTTGCTGGCACCCGGGGCCACACTCGGAGGTGCAGGCCGTGTGGGAGCCAGCGGGGCAGTGACGAGTGCGCGCCAGCGGGGCAGTGATGAGTAGGCTCCCTCAGCTGCAACCAATGTGAGGAGGCATAGGGGTGGGAAATAGAACTCCCCAAAAAAATGTAAAAACACAAAAGGAAAGCTTTGCGGCTCTCCCAGCAGAGCAGGAGAGCCACTGTAAAAATATTTTCTCTGCTCCTGGCTGGAGCGTCCCATAATGCTCTGAGGGGCTTCCAAAATTGCTTTTTTTCTCTCTTTTGGTAGTCCCAGGAGGACCAGGGCACCACCAACAAATCTGGAAAGTGCTGCAGGGGGATTTAAGGAGTTACAGCATCCCCCCAGGAGTAATGTTTTGGAAAACTGACCCTACGTTTGCGGGGTCAAGGAATCCATGACAGGTTGGAGCTTTTGCTTTACAGCTGGGAGTGCAGCATCCTATAGGGGATAACTGTATGGTTGCATTTATTGTGGCCTGAAGATGGTTAAAGAAATACATGTACTGAAGCGCCATCTAGTGGCTAAATCTATGGTTGCATGCAATGTAATCCCAACGTGATGCCCTCTAGGGGCTGCTTTTATGATTGCATTTTCATGGTTGGAAAATGTATAAAAAATACACATACACGTTTTGCTCATTTTAAATGCTTAGAGCTAATAATGTCATCTGTTGTATTTTCCAGCTGCCTATGTACATATTTGTAAATTTCTCCATATTATTTAGTGGTGTGTGTGTGGATGTGGGTGTGTGTGTAATAAATGTTCGTCTCCTTTTCCTAAAGAAAAAGTACTGACTAGACAATCATTTATTGAGTGTTATTGTTGCATGCCAGCGAATGGTGATTACTAGGCCACACCACCTCCCCTGAGTAGGACTTGAACTGCTCTGCCTCATTACCCTGAGCAAGTCAAGCGCTACAATGGGGTGCTTGGTTCCCAGAAAGGAGAATTGTGGACATAGTACTTGTGCAAGTCACACAACTAATAACCCAATTTCCTACATTAGTCAAGTGTAGTTAGAGCCCATCTGGTGACTAGGTATGATTCCCCACCTAGAGATCTTCTGTGGCAATCCTGTTATCTGGTGGATCCTATTTGAAAGCCAGCCTCAATATCTTCCTTTTCAGGAATGTCCCCATTTGCAGATCGGTAAGTTCTGCCCTCGTGTTAAGTTTTAGAGCATTCGGTCATATGGACACCTGATCTCCCATGAATCTGCCTCAATTATTTCTCTCATTTTAACCTTTGTTGTCTGATCAGATCAGAAGTGGTTGCGAGAAGAGATTTAACCAGTATGTACTGGGATTCCAGTTCCTGTAAGTTTCAAAGGCATTTGCACTATACATCCTTGTGTTTGTAAATCTTCATTGTAATTGTTGGAGTCACCTGGTGGCATTAGGGTGATCTCAAAGTAGGTTCCACATATCTCAGTTTTGGAGGGTCATAATCAATCAATCAATCACGGCATTTATAGAGCGCGCTACTCACCCGGGAGGGTCTCAAGGCGCTGGGGGAGGGGGTAAGTTACTGCTCGAACAGCCAGGTCTTGAGCTGCTTCCTGAAGGAGAGATGGTCCTGGGTTCGCCGAAGGTGAGTGGGGAGGGAGTTCCAGGTCTTGGCTGCCAGGTAGGAGAAGGATCTTCCTCCGGCGGTGGTTCTGCGGATGCGTGGTACGGTGGCGAGGGCGTGGCTGGTTGATCGTAGCTGGCGTGTGGGCGTGTAGAAGGTCATGCGGTCGTTGAGGTACTTTGGGCCCAGGTCGTGGAGGGCCTTGTGTGCGTGGGTGAGGAGTCTGAACGTGATTCTCTTGCTGACGGGGAGCCAGTGCAGGTCTTTCAGGTGCGCGGTGATGTGGCTGTGTCGGGGGATGTCCAGGATGAGTCGTGCGGAGGCGTTCTGGATGCGCTGGAGTCTCTTTTGAAGTTTGGCTGTGGTTCCGGCGTAGAGGGTGTTCCCATAGTCCAGTCGGCTGGTGACGAGTGCCTGGGTGACGGTCTTCCTGGTTTCAGTGGGGATCCATCTGAAGATCTTGCGGAGCATGCGCAGGGTGTTGAAGCATGAAGATGAGACGGCGTTGACTTGTCTGGTCATCGACAGGGAGGAGTCCAGGATGAAGCCCAGGTTGCGTGCGTGGTCCGTTGGCTTGGGCGCGGTGCCCAGGGCCGGGGGCCACCAGGAGTCGTCCCAGGCGGAGGGTGATGAGCCCAGGATGAGGACTTCCGTCTTGTCTGAGTTCAGTTTAAGGCGGCTGTTCCTCATCCAGTCGGCGACGTCTCTCATCCCGTCGTGTAGGTTGGCTCTGGCGGTGGTGGGGTCGTTGGTGAGGAGAGGATCAGCTGGGTGTCGTCGGCGTAGGAGATGATGTTGAGGTTGTGTCGGCGTGCGATGGCTGCGAGGGGCTCATGTAGACGTTGAAGAGGGTTGGGCTGAGTGAGGATCCTTGTGGAACGCCGCAGATGACTTCGGTGGCTTCGGATCTGAACGGGGGAGGCGGACTCTCTGGGTTCTTCCGGCGAGGAACGAGATGATCCATTCCAGTGCTTTCTCTCGGATTCCGATGTTGCTGAGGCGCTTCACTAGGGTGCGGTGGCCGACGGTGTCGAACGCCGCAGAGAGGTCCAAGAGGATGAGGGCAGCTGTTTTCCCGTTGTCGGTTAGGGTTCTGATGTCGTCGGTGGCTGCGATAAGGGCGGTCTCGGTGCTGTGGTTGGCCCGAAACCCGGACTGCGAGGGTCGAGGGATCCATTCGTCTCGAGGAAGGCGGCAAGCTGTCTGTTGACGGTCTTCTCGATGACTTTGGCCGGAAACGGAAGGAGCGAGATGGGACGGTAGTTCTTGAGGTCGGTGGGGTCCGCCGTTGGTTTCTTCAGGAGGGCGGTAAGCTCGGCGTGCTTCCAGCTCTCCGGGAAGGTGGCGGTGTGGAAGGAGGAGTTGATGATGTCCCGGAGATGGGGTGCGATGGTGGCGTCGGCTTTGTTGAAGACGTGGTGTGGGCAGGGGTCGGTTGGTGATCCGGAGTGGATGGAGTTCATCGTGCGGGTGGTGTCTTCGGTGCTGATCGGGGTCCAGTTGCAGAGGGTGGTGGTGGCGGGCGTTGGTTCGGCGGTAGGGTGCGTTGTTTGTGCGTCGAAGCTGTTGTGTATGTCGGTGATCTTGCGGTGGAAGAACGCGGAGAGTGAGTTGCAGAGGTCTTGCGAGGGGTGATGTCGTTGTTTCCGGCGCTGGGGTTGGAGAACTCTTTGACGATGCTGAAAAGTTCCTTGCTGTCATGGGCGTTGTTGTCCAGTCGTTCTTTGAGTGCCGACTTCTTGGTGGCACGGATCAGCTGGTGGTGTTTGCGGGTGGCGTGCTTGAGGGCGGTCCTGTTGTCTGTGGTCTGGTCGAGTCGCCAGGTTTTCTCGAGAGTGCGGCAGTTCTTCTTGGATTCCTTGAGTTCGTTGGTGAACCAAGGGGTTTTCTTGCTTCCGGGTCTGCTGGGAGGGTTTTTAGTGGTGCGAGGTCGTCGGCGCAGGCGGTCAGCCACTTGGCGAGGTTGCTGGCTGCTTCGTTTGGGTCCGTTGTGTTGGTGGGTGTGTTCTGGCTGAGGGAGGCGGTGAGCTGCTCGGCGGTGATCTTGCTCCAGCTCCGGCGGGGAGCCTGTTGCGGGTGGTGGTGGGTCGCAGTCTTTCTGAAGCTGAAGTGGACGCAGCTGTGGTCGGTCCAGTGGAGTCCGGTGGCGTGGCTGAAGGAGATGTGCTTGCTGGACGAGAAGACGGGGTCAAGCGTGTGGCCGGCGTAGTGGGTGGGCGTGTTCACCAGTTGCTTGAGTCCGAGGTTGGCGAGGTTGTCCAGCAGGGCGGTGGTGTTTCTGTCGTTGTTGTTCTCCAGGTGGAAGTTGAGGTCCCCTAAGAGGATGTAGTCGGCTGAGGGCATGGCGTGCGGGCTGATGAAGTCTGCGATGTCTTCGCTGAATAGTGTGCGTGGTCCCGGGGGTCTGTAGATGAGGGTGCCTCGGAGGGTGGTCTTGGGGTCAGTGTGTATCTGGAAGTGTAGGTGTTCGGCGGTGGAGAAGGTCTCGTCGGAGTTAGTCGAGATGCGGATGGTGTTCTTGTGTACGATGGCGATGCCTCCTCCCGTCTGGTTGACGCGGTCCTTCCGGGTGATCTTGTATCCATCCGGGATGGCTATGGCGATGTCGGGCGCTGAGGAGGCGTTCATCCAGGTCTCGGTGAGGAAGGCGATGTCCGGTGCTGTTGCGTCGAGCAGGTCCCGGAGTTCCACGGCGTGCCTGTGGACGGAGCGGGTGTTCAGCAGGATGCATTTCAGGTGGTTGCTGCTGTTGCTCGACTTGGCGGAGGTGGTGCACGTCCGGGGGCAGGTGAATCGGCAGGCTTGGCAGGCGAAGGGTCCGTGGGTGCGTCTCGGTGAGGCTCGGTAGCAGGCAGGGTTCCGGCCGGCATTGAGTGCGGTGAGTGTGGCGGCGTCGTAGGTCCGTCGAGTAGTGTTGCGTTGGTGGGTTCCAGGGGTTCTGGCGCTGGGCGCGGTCCAGTCGCGGACGGGCGCAGACGGGCTTGCCTTAGGCGCGCCTTCGGCGCGCCAGCGGCGCGCCCGCTGCGCACGTCCGCTGCGCGGCCGTGCAGCGGCCGCCATTTATGGGGAGGTGGGAGGGAGGAGCAGCTGGGAGGCGGGAGGCAGGGGCAGCGAATGGGCAGTCAGGGGGCGGGGCCGCAGGGAACGCAGCGGCGGGAGTGGCGAGAGGCAGCGGGGGCACAGAAAGGAAAAACAGGGGGAGAGCAGGCAAAATCACGGGCACAACAACAGTGGGGCAGCGGGGGGCACAGAAAGGAAAAAACAGGGGGAGAGCAACAAAATCACGGGCACAATAACAGTGGGGCAGCGAGGGGCACAGAAAGGAAAAACAGGGGAGAGCAGGCAAAATCACGGGCACAACAACAGTGGGGCAGCGAGGGGCACAGAAAGGAAAAACAGGGGGAGAGCAGCAAAATCACGGGCACAATAACAGTGGGGCAGCGAGGGGCACAGAAAGGAAAAACAGGGGAGAGCAGGCAAAATCACGGGCACAACAACAGTGGGGCAGCGAGGGCGCAGAAAGGAAAGACAGGGGAGAGCAGACAAAACGGGCACCGGGGCCACAAGCGGAGGGCGATCTTACCTACAGGAGCAGCGGGCAGACAACACAGGCGGAGCTGTGTGGTGGGGGAGCGACCTACCTGGCAAGGTCAAGGGTCGCTCTCTTCACCGTGCAGCGGCCGCCATTTATGGGGAGGTGGGAGGGAGGAGCAGCTGGGAGGCGGGAGGCAGGGGCAGCGAATGGGCAGTCAGGGGGCGGGGCCGCAGGGAACGCAGCGGCGGGAGTGGCGAGAGGCAGCGGGGGCACAGAAAGGAAAAACAGGGGAGAGCAGGCAAAATCACGGGCACAACAACAGTGGGGCAGCGAGGGGCACAGAAAGGAAAAACAGGGGGAGAGCAACAAAATCACGGGCACAATAACAGTGGGGCAGCGAGGGGCACAGAAAGGAAAAACAGGGGGAGAGCAGGCAAAATCACGGGCACAACAACAGTGGGGCAGCGGGGGGCACAGAAAGGAAAAACAGGGGAGAGCAACAAAATCACGGGCACAATAACAGTGGGGCAGCGAGGGGCACAGAAAGGAAAAACAGGGGGAGAGCAGGCAAAATCACGGGCACAACAACAGTGGGGCAGCGAGGGGCACAGAAAGGAAAAACAGGTTTGGGCCTCTCTGAATTAGTTCAGTCATTTTATTGGGGAGTCCAGTTTGGAAAATGTATAAGTGTATATGTATATGGTATTTCTATAGCACGAACCTAGCCAAAAGGCAGTGGTACGCACAGCAGAGCACTGTACATGGTCAAAGGCAAGCCTAAAGTCAGCAAGTAATGGAAGAGGAAGCTGCGATGTGGATTTTTAATAGATTGTGATGTAGTGTTCTTTAAAGAGGTGACACTTCAACTCTTCCCTGAACTGGAGTAGCATTGGGGTGGTCCTGATGGATATGGGGATGCTATTCCAGATCCTGGGTGCACAGATGGCAAATGCCTGTGGTTTTTATTTTTTACACTTCTTAGTCTGCAGTTTAATTGTGTCCTGGATGTGGGTGTGGCTAGAACCACCAGAGGTGGTGAGCTTGTCTACAAGATAAGCAGGGGTGCTGGTTGTGATGGCTTTGTAAATGATGTAACTCGCTTTGGAATGGCGTGGGCTGACAAGGGGAGCCAATGGAGTCCCATCAGAGTGGGGAGTGATGTGATAATATTTCTTCAGGCCCTGGATGCAGCGTGCTCCAGCATGTAGTATGCCTCTAAGGGTGTCAGTGTGGATCTGAGAGGCCATAGAGTAGGGCATTACCACCGTCCAGGTGCCAGAGTTCAAGGGCTTGAACAGCCATTCTAAAGTTGATTTGTGAGGAAACAGTTTCTCTTTTTTTTCTGAAGAGAGATCTGGTTCCAGGCAGCCTTTGTGTTTTTTTCCTTATGTGTTCCTTGAGACAGACTTTGGGGTCTATGGCGAATCCAAGCGATTTGGCGAGAGTTGAAATTCAAAATCATCAAAATTCATGTAATTGAGCCAGATTTGTTCTGTATTTTTTTTGTTGTTCTTGGAAAATAATAGGAATTCTGTCTTGGTTGGTTTGAGTCTCAGGTAGGCACTGGACATCCAGGTCTGGATGATGCGCAAGCAGTGTTTAAGGCTTTGGATGTCTGAATCAGAAGAGACATTCAAGTAGAATTGTGTGTAATAAGCATGTTCGTGAATCTTCATGCTGTAGTCTGTGAGTAGAGCACAAAGGGGCTCCACGTAAAGGATGAAGATGACAGGAGACAGTATGGAACCGTGGGGGACTCTATATGTAATAGGCATCTTTTGTGACCTGGAGGTGCCCATGTGAATGAACTAGTGGCTACTGGAAAGGTAGAAGGAGAACCAGTAAAGAATTCTGCCAGTGAATCCCATTCAAGACATGAGGGTGTGTATGTGGGTGGGATGGTTGACTATGTCAAAGGCAGCTGACAGCTCCAGCAGTATCAGGACAAAGGGGTCATCTTTGTCTGTGGCCAAGAGGGCATTGTCTATGAAGTGTTATGTGGGGGTCTCCATGCTGCAGCGTGATCTGAAGCAGGACTAGTCATCATGCAGGAGATGGTTATCTTAGTGTTGAACTCAGACTGTTTTTCCAATGATCTTGCCAATGAATGGTAGGTGAGTGACGTGCCTGTAGTTGGCGAGGTAATTGGGGTCTAGTGTAGGTTTCTTTAGGAGTAGTATGATCTGGCCAGTCTTGAGAGCTTGTGGGAACATGCCTTGAGTGAGGGAGAGATAGACTGTGGTAAGTAGGTGTAAGAGAGCATCCCCAAAGAGAGCTTTAATGAAGGCCGATGGTAAGACATCATATTCATAAGAAGTGGCTTTAAGGGACTTGATCATGTCAGCCAGATCTCAGAGAGTTAGGGCTTTGAAGGCTGACTATTGTGGAATACTATGGGAAGGGGTGGGTATTAGAGATGAAGCAGGCTTAGTATCATCAATGTGCTGTAGGACCTTCTGTCGTTTTTTCACTGAAGAAGAGGTTGATGGCCTTGTATTTTTCTGTGGAGTGAGGAATAGGTGTGTCCAGCAGGGAGCTGATGCAGAGCTCATTGTCTGGAACAGTGCCTTGCTTCTGTGGTGGCTTCACTGATTGTGATGGTGTAGTAGCTTGTTTTGGCTGATGTAATGAGCTTTCTGCATGTTGTGTTGAGATTCTCTTATCAAGGGGTTTGCTGTAGTACTGTTTTTCTTCTGTTTTCTTTTCTTGTCTGCAAAAGGATCATTTATTGTCAGGAAAGTCTTTAGAATACCAGGATGCTGTAGGCTTTGGATTGCATTTGTGTGTTGTAATTGAGGTTTAGACATTCATTCAGCTTTCCACATTTTTTTTAAGTTGTTTAGAAGGGTGCTGGCATTGGATGTTGAGTTGATGGGCTGAGAGATGAGTTAAAGTATACGGTTGTCTATGAAGCAGTCTTTGAAAGATTTGAAAGGTTTTGTCCTTTCTTTTGTGTTGACCGTGTTATGTTGGTAGTATGCTGACTAGAGAGATAGGGATGGCAGAGTGGTCAATCCAGTCCACAGGTATGGGTGATTTGCATTGACTTGTTGGTGATGTTGAGAAGTAAAGTCCTTACTTCGAACTCTCCAACCACCAGGGTTGTACACTTAATTCCAAAAATAGAAGAGAAGGCCCCCACACCAAAGGGACAGGGCACCAAAACGACTAAGTCAAATAGAATTTTCCCTTTGGGTTCGTTCAAAAGTCCAACACTTATTCTAAAGTTTTACCATTCATCCGTTCAATTATATAACCAATATCACCAAGATAACACCTCAATACCATGTGTGTAAAAAAAGATATTAAATTTTATTTCTAAAAACATTGCATCTGTTATAACAATAAATATGTGCAAAACCATGCAATCAGATTCTCGTGATTCAGGGACATACAAATTTTATCGTTAATATAAAACACCCAACAGTTGCATGACAGGAAAAAGAGAGATGTTTGGTTTTTTCTTTATCACCTAAATAGAAAATAGCTCTATATCACATTACCTAAACACTACATACCCTTGATCAATAAAACCATTAAAAAGAATTTATAGAAAAAGGGGAGAGTGCATTAGACAGTTACATTTGTCATTGTAGAGTCACTAATCGCAGAAAAATCATTGATTAAAATACAACACTGCATAAACAATTTTTTTTCCACACTTTCAATCAATGCTTTGTCGATTTATTGTAGAAACATTGTTGCATCGACGTGTTTCAGTGGATTGTTATTTTTCATGGCCACCTTCAGGAAAATTAGTTGCCTCCCACCAATATAAAATTATTATTCTCTGTAGCTGGGACTCCAAATCTTCCTTTTTCTCTAGAGTTCCCAGAGTGATCCCATGTACATGTGGACCAATGTAGGTATACTTTTATAGCTTGATGAATCCTCATACAATAATGTGTGGGATTTTGAGAAGACAAGATTGAGGATGTGGCCTCTGAAATGTGTTGGCTGTGTGACATGCTGTACAACATTGAGTGTATCAATGAGGTTGAAGACAGTGTCTCTTGTGTTTTTTGAGCTTGCATTATCTGGGAGGTTGAAGTCACCCAAGAGGGTGGTGTGGGTATGTTAGATGGACGAGGTGTTGAGGAGATCTGAGAATTCATCAATTAAGTCCTTGTTCTGCCCAGAAGGCCCATAGATGAGATCGAATGTGGCAGTCTGAGTTTCAGAGAGAGGGAAATGGCATGTAACCAGCTCCATGGAGTTGAGTGTTACTTGCTTGCCAAGCGTTCAGGACCAGGAGAACCTATGGATGACAGCGAGGCCTCCTCACTTCTTAGGTGCGCAGTCCACACGATGAATGCTGTATCGTGTAGGAAGAATGATGTCTAAGGTGAGTGACGATGTTGGGGTGAACCATGTTTTTGTGATAAAGAGGGCATCAAGCTTGTGATGGGTGATGAGGTCTGCGATATCTTGTGCTTGGAGTACTGCGGAGAGAGCATTAATGAGTATGAGTTGGAATGTGTGTTCTTTAATTTGAGGGTGTGTGGTAGTTAGAGGGATGTGTACAAGGTTGGTTCAATGTGTTGTGCAAAAGCTATGTGAATGTCTGGGTTGTCTACATCTGGGTGTGATCGTGGTGATTGGCAGTATGAGCTGCTGAGTGAGGCACTTGATCATAATCTTACCTTGTAGGTTTTGCTGGGACAGGGGCTATGGCCTAAGACCCTTCCCAGCCCTAGCAGTCCCAAACAGGGAATGGCCTCGTCTGTGCCCACACTTTGCTTGAGATGCCCAGGTGATGGGACATCCTGAAGAGTAAATAGAAGTAGGGAGATGTCCGACATTTTCCTGGAATGTGCTAGGCTAGATGTTGGCTAGTAGTTTGTCAAGATTTGTTGGTTTTAAGTATCCTAGAAACATTGTATGGAATACACTTAGCAGGCTTTTCATTGTGGCTTCTAAATTAGCAAGCATTTGCTTTATACACGAAGCAGGGCACGATTCAACCAACTAGCTTGATTATATCATATTTTGATATAAACACAGATATTTGTAATTTTCCATTCAAAGCACTGCAGTGTGTCCTCAAATTGCTGCTTGGAATCATTGGGAGCAGAAGGTTAATGACCTGTAAGTTGGGTAGTTTTGTCTGATAATTTCTAAAGATCTTCTTTACTTGATTAAGAGCCTGAATGACGTTCTTGAACTATAAGCCTTTTTTGATGACCTTGTGGAGTCCTCATGTGTCTTTTGAAAAGCTTTGTGTCAGCTTTGAACCAAGATCTAAGTGTTATCCTACATTGCAGCTTTCTGTTCAGTTTGGCCACTTCCCTATTGTGTCACTTTATGCTGGCGTTGGTTTCTTCATTTTTTCATTCTGATAAGGAACAAGTGACTTAATTGTGCTGAAATTAAGAATTTGTAGAGCTGTGGTAAGTGATTTTGATGAGAGCAATTTGTATTTTGTGTCAACATTGTCTGTGCTTATTGTGCTGAGACGTCTGTGTGGAATAGGATGTGATTTGCAATCCTACACCAGACGTTTTTGCACTGTAAACCAACAAAATAGAACTAAACCTGAACAAGATGGATTAAAATGTGTTTGTACCACACATTGGTGAAGAAAAATCTTTATGGCTTAAGTATTGATCCAGTAGGCTGATCAATAATTGTGAGGTGAGAGTAAAACATAAATTGCGATGCAAGATTTTATTCCTATGTCCAAGAATGACTTAATCAAGTGTTTTATACCATTAAGATGAGATCCCTTTGAATTTGGTCCACTGCTGGAAAATCTATCTGCTTAGTATTTTCGCTTGCTTTTATATATTCGGCTGCTGACATTTCAACTTCTACTGTGGGTTGAGTCTGGCTAAACTGGACTCAGCCACATCTACTGTGATAACTATTGTTCTCTAAACAGGCCTCCATCTCAGAAATATCCAACATAAATAGAAATAGGGATTCCCATCTAATATATTGATTCACAAGCCTAGAATAAGTTTAAAAATCTAGCAATGTTCTAACATATATTCAGCTTTTTTTATTTCAACTGAGATCAATCTAACTATTCATCATTGAATGGAGTGGATAGCTCAGTAGACACGTGCATGCCTGTTAGGTCTCAACACATGTTATCTGGATGTAATTTTGAGTTGTTTTATGAGTCGTATCATCTTTTGCATATTTGGTTTGACAATTAATATAAATGTTTAGTAGAAGCTTGGCAGGCAAACAGAGTAAGGTGTGTTTTTTCTTCATGTAAAGGTTTCTTATGAGGAAGAGATGATTTTGCTAAGAGGGAATCTAAAAATGGCGCGCTAACGTGTTGCATAATTTGAGAGCAATGTGATTCTTTAACCCATGATCTGTGTGCTTTTGAGCACATGGTTTTACACCCTCATATAGGTCAACATCCACACTCGTGATCCTGGACAACTGATCCTTCAATCAACAAAAATCCCCACACTGTTGTGCTAAAATTCTGGGTTTTTGTTGTTTGCATTAAGCCACTGCTTATGTTGGCTGTGCTAGGGACTTAGGCTGTCAGGTCAGAGTAGTGCAATAGTATTAACTAGTCCATTGTGCAGCATTAATACAAGTGTAGGCCAACAATCAATATGTGGGTCAAGATATTATTCTCTACAATTTAAAGAAAACATCATGCACCTTAAGAAAGTTGTAATGACTGTGACAGCTGTGTTCCGGGTTCCCAGTTGTCATAGCAATGGATGTAAATGAATTCATATTTTGGACTACAGGACTAGTGTTAGCAATTAATATCAAAACAAAGTCATAATTGTAATTTTACCACAAAACTTCAAATCTGGTTTTATTTTTGAGTTGCCTATTTTACCTTGTGGTACTCTTAACATATGGACTATAGTGTGCCTAATCAGCTATAAAGGACTAGTGAGAGCCACACTGATGGCCCTGCTATTACCATCCTTTTACGAGTAGGCATCCACTGCCACCTTGGAGCTGAGAACAGCCTTTATTTATGCCAGCATAATATGCTGGAAACCCTTTGGGTGAACTAGGCTAAACTGATTAGCGATGAATTGAGTTGGGAGGGACGAACATTTGCTTTAGCACAAAGCTGTCCTCAGCCATGCTGGACTTTGGATATCAAATACTACTGAGAGATTTCTAGTGCTGGCAGCACATTTTGCTGTCAGCACATAAACTATATCACACTGTAGGAAAAGTAGCGTGCAGAGTGTGGAAATGTATTGCAGATTCTCGCCTTGTAAATGTTCATGAAGAAAAAAGAGAAGAAGAAGACTTTGCAACAGCTCTTCTTTGTGAGAAAGTGCCCTCTTTCTGCATGGTAGCCCCCACTTTTTGCTGAACTGCTGATGTGCTTTGACTGAGTGTGCCCTGGGCTCCTGCCAATCAGGTACCCAGGGCCTATGTTCTTTCCCTAAACCTGCATTATAAACAAAACCCAATTGGCATCTCTGGCCACAGGTCAGCCCCTGATAAATGGTACCACAGGTACCCAGGGCACTGTGACCAGGGAAGACCTCTAAGGGCTGCAGCACTTATTGTGCCACCCTTAGAGGCCCTGTACCATTACACTCACACACTGCCTTTGCAGGCTGCATGTCTTGGTGCAGAACAAAGTGAAGAGTCGACATGGCACACATCCCTGTGTGCCATGCCTACAACCCACTGCCCTGGCATAGATCAGTCACCCCTCTAGCTGGGTGCCCTATATCAGTGGTGAGGGTACAGGTGCATGAGCCCTGTACCCCTACAGTGTCTAAGTCCATTCTTAGACATTGTAAGTGCAGTGCTGCCATTAAGAGTATATGGTGCTGGGAGTTTGTCATTACGAACTCCACAGCACCATAATGGCTGCACTGAAAACTGAGAAGTTTGGTACCAAACTTCTCAGCACATTAAACCCACACTGATGCCAGTGTGGGATTTAATGAAAAATGCACATAGAGGGCATCTTAGAGATGCCCCCTGAAAAACGACCCACCACTAGTGACCAAGCTGAGTGGCTGCTTTCAGCTGCCACCACCAGACATGTTTCTGGACCCCTGGGTCGAGAGCCTGCTGCTCTCGGGGCCTGAAACAATGCACATCCTGGGACGAGGTGCCAAGCCTCCTCCCCCAGGATGGGCAGTGTCCACGAAGGGGAAGCTTCAAAGGCTTGCCGCCTTTGTGAGCTTCCCCAGGCCACTTGCTGCTTTCAGCAACCGGTCCCCACAGGTTCTGACCCCCACTTTGAGCGGGAGAACCAGCGGCAAAACAAGTGAGGAAGAGAGGTGTGCCCACCTCTGCCAACTCCACCCCGCAGGTGGGGGAGGCGAGGTGAAGCACAAATCTCAGTCCCTGCTATCTTGCAGATGGGGGACCCAGCCAACCAGGCAAAGGCTTATGCCAACCTCCCACTGGAGGGTGGCATAATAGGGGTTGTACCCACCCCAGGGAAGGGACCCATTGGTCCCAACCTTTTACCTACCTGTAACGCCTCTAAATCTAGTATTTAGGGGCACCCCTGAACCTTGCTTTGTCAGACAAGAAACCAGAAGAAGAAAAGAAGAAGGACCGAACAGCCGTGCCGAAGCTAACAAGAGGAGGACGCCCACTGACTTGGCCCCAGCCCTACCGGCCTGTCCCCACCTCGAACCTGCTCCAGCGAAATCTCGATGTGTCCTGCAGCCAGCAACCTTGAGAAACCCGGAGGACCTGCCTGCCTTCCATCCCAAAGACTCTGTCTCCCGTGAACACCGGATTTGTTCAACAACAGACTCCAGCTCCGCAAGGATCCGCGAGTTTGCACCACTCTGCACCCGACTCCCACGGCCCGAGTTCGAGTGGCCCAACACCAAGAGGAGGTCTCCCCGGTGAACCTGACCCGAGGTCCGGCAACCCCTGACCTGCCTCAAGTCTTCAGCCGACGCCTGCAGCCTCAAACCGGAAGGTCCCCCCAACTGCGACCAGGAGCTGGTAAGAAGATCCGACCCTAAAAGGCACCTCTGCACCCGACGCCCCATGGCCTTGGGTGGCCCAACCGACGGTGCCTAACCAACCCCCAACATCCCAACTTACCTCTCCAAGTGGTGGTCGCACCCAGAAGACCTTCGTCCCCGAGCCTGCAGTGTGTTTGCAAACCGGGGACTCCCCATTGAAAGGTACAGGGCACCCGACGCCAAAACAGCACTCTGTACCCGGCGGCCCCAGTGCCGCTGAGGGTGCATCTTTTGTGCTGGCCTAAACCCCCATTTTCCCTGAGATTAAGAGCAGGAGCTTTGCTCCTACAACCCAGTGGCCTGCTAGTCAGCAGCCACCAACCGGAGGCACCCTAGCCCCCATTGGATAACATTGGGCCTCAGCACTCTGCACCCGGTCGCCCTAGTGCCGCTGAGGGTGTAACAAGAGTGCATCCTTGACCCTGGGGGGACCCCTGAGTCTAACCCCAGAATACCAACTCCCACAACGAACTACTTACCTGTTAAGCGATAACACTATTTTCCTCCATAGGATAACATTGACTGTTTTACTATGAAAAGGTTTCTAAGTGTGGAGTTGGAAAATATATGAAAACCTTTTACAACTGTACTAAATAACAAAAACGCTTTTACTTACCTGTTTACAGGAAAATGTCCCAGTGTAGTATCCAGGTATACTACACTGTGTAAGAAAAGTAATCTGAAAGTAATGTACTGGTCATTTTACTAAAAAGCCCATTCAAAGTATATGTACTGTATTTCCAAAGCATTGCTTTTCTCAGTAACAGTACTGTAAATCAAAACAAAGTACATATACAATTGCAATCCAAACTGTGTTACAACTGCATTACTACTGTAAAGTATTTATTGCTTACCTGTGCCAGGCTTGCTTGGTTGTAGAAAATAAAATAACTAAAAGAATATTTTTATACAAACACAATTGGTCTGAAGTTCAGTCTTTGAGTGTGTGAATTCATTTGCTGACTGAGTGTGTACAACAAATGCTTAACACTGTCCTCTGATAAAGCCTTACTGCTCGACCACACTACCACAAATAGAGAGTGAGGTGCTATCTACTTTACCTCTGCCTACCTTTTGGGTTCCACTGGACTCTGTGCACACTATACCTCACTTTGGTATAGTATATACAGAGCCAGCTTCCTACATTCTTACTTCACCTTTAACTGAATCTTTCCCCTGAAGAGCCTGTTTCTAAGAACGTGGATGGGAACTTTCTTACCTGCACTGAGAAGAGAGCATGTTTGCACCAAAAATGCTAGCAACATCTATCAGTATGCCGGCAGACCTTGCATCTAGATGACACGCTTGGAGAGAGTTCAAGTACAGATCACCAATTCCCAGCCTCCCAATTTATGGATGTGCTGCGGGCAAGAATGTTTAAGATTATGTACCAGTTGTGGGGAACCTCCTGCAACCGATTTCAAAGGGACTGGTGGCATGGAGGCCACATCCGAAGAAGCTGGCTTAAAGAACTCTTCATGGATTTTGCCTTAACATCTGTGCATTGTGAGACATTTACTTAATTCGTGCAAACAAATGTTCACTTTTGGAAGTTCCCGAAGAAAGGTGCGAAAGAGGAGCTTCCATGCAGCAAGGGCTTCACCTCATATGCTAGCTGTATCATCTTGTACTGACAACATTTTGTTCCTTGAAAAGTTGCTTCCCTGAAGTGACTCAGCAAGCCAGACTGACCTTGTGGATTCCTTGCTATGTCCAATTTGGGCTGTCATTCTACTGAACGTATTGAGGTACAAAAACGTCACTGAGTCAGTAAGTGAAAATCTTCAATATGACCAACCGCTACATCATGACTGTCGCAGCTTGCCAGCGGGCTTCACTTTGGCCATTTTTTGCCAAGAGCTCCAACTTTTACCTACTTGACCTGCATGAAGCCCTGCCCACATATCCTCTACTGGTTTGTCCCACCGTTTTTCCTTCTCCAAACATATTTCTAAGTAAAATATACACGTGGCCGGCCCCAATGTCATAATTTTAACCACATGCACTTACCAGTTGGCTATGTGAAGTGCATTGGCTATTGTCAGATTTCTAGACGTCCCTTTATCCTGTTGCTGTCCCATTGACTTTCAACACAGCACATCATTTAGCAATCGCTTTCAGAAGCAGTTTTTTTCTTACTTTTCACTTTTCTTTATTTGTGTTTTTTAATTATATTTTTCTCTTTTCACCTGACCTTTGATTGCACTATGGTTTGATTGCTTTGTTGCGCATCCCATGCATTTTCTGGGTGAACTGCCTTGCTTCTCCAGCCATACTATGAAAAGTGAGTTAGAATTTTTCTTATTGATAGCCAGTAACCTCTGTGGAGTCCTTTTTTTGGGGGGGGGGGAAAGTGAGGTAGGGTTCCTGGTGTTGCTGCAAGGTACTGCATATGGAGTGTGTCTATTGAAGGCACATTTAAATGACTAAAATCTTTACTCGTGTTGCTAATAAGCTTATATTGAATCTTAATATTGATTGCTTTTCCATGGTCACTTTCTCTTATATTTCTAGACGTGATAAAAATTGTTTGAAAAATGTGCTTTCCATAGGATGTTTGTTATATAATACTAATAGAGGGTTAGGATTAAGATTATTATTTGCACTTAGTAGCAATGTCTGCACTTCACAAAAACCTTACTAGCTTAGAGCATTTTCAGTGTCATGTATTTCCTAAAGGCCCACTGTGTTTTTCCTTGTGTTAGCCTAACTGCACGTAATAGCCAGGATTTACTTTGCACATGTTACA
Source organism: Calotriton arnoldi (assembly GCA_963921515.1). Classification (NCBI taxonomy): domain Eukaryota; kingdom Metazoa; phylum Chordata; class Amphibia; order Caudata; family Salamandridae; genus Calotriton; species Calotriton arnoldi. The sequence goes on along the minus strand of CAWUFW010005793.1, from coordinate 147,111 downwards.
AATGAACACACTTGTTTTGTGATACACATTTTATTTTAAAAATCGGCTGCACATGTTTTATTAGTTAGTTCTTCTACTGGGATTTAGAAGGAACATTTCATACAAGGTCAAAAAACACTGTGCTCTGTTTTCTGTGTGGTCGAACACGAACACCTAGACATAACAGAAAAATCCAGCTGCTGTTTTGAACACGCAATTCTTATCATATAAGCTGGTACTTGTTGTTTTGAAAACAGACAGGACACGTTCTCGCAGAGCAAAGGTCCCAAGATGAGAGAGAGCCCTGCTACTTGAGATGTAGAACAACTATCAGTGCATCCCAGTTATGGGTTCCCCCACTAATCCCAGAGATCTCTAATATATCACTGTGCTTTTATAGTGAGGGTAGACTTAAGAAGATCTGGCTTTTCATTGTGTACAGTACACTAATTGTGCTAATCACATTTTTGACTTCCATGTCTTCTGATTGCAGTGATGTTATAACACATTAGAGCACAATAGTTTCAATAAATATTGTAAGCTTTCTTGGTGAATCTTTTCTGTTTATTGTGGGCATGTATGAGTGAGAGAATGAAAGGGGATGGCCTGCTACCGCGATCCCTCAGAGGGTCTACAGTGTTGTGTTCTGTGGTGCCAATTTACTGGTTTCTCTGGAAAGGTTAGGAGAACAAGTAAGGCACTATGAGCTAGTCTGGATTTGGGCCCATAGGTACTGATGTGGTATGGTGGCTCAGTTCCTATATACTGATGTTCTGTGGTCTCAAGCATACTTCTGTGTCTAAGCAGAATCCCTGCAACATCAGGTGTTTCATGGAGCGCATATAATAGGAATGCACTTGCTCAGCGGACTCTAAGCCATTCCAGTGCAAGAGCTCGGCACCCTGAAGGGCCCACCTCCATGTTTATCTTAAACATATTCTAGCAGACTCTCAATGTAAAACTATCTAATGAGGCTTCTAATGTGGTCAAGTGGAGGGTATTTTTTGCATGGAGCCTGGACAATTAGGCTAAGGTGCCGTGTTGATGGTGCGTACTATTTAGAATGTTATTCTGCATTCCACTGTAACCCAATGCTGTTATTTTAGGAGTTTTTTATTCTCATTCTTCGTCATATTGCGGCACACTCTGGCCGCCTACATTTGTACTTTTAGGGATCGATTCACTTGTGCATCAGAGTTCAATTAAGGTGTGCAACACATTTCAGCTGCAGGCGTTATTCACAGATTTGTGCCTGTTTACACTCGCAGATTTAAATATGCTGGATTCTCCGCACTTTCCTGCCCAGTTTACATGGGGTGAGATAGGCAAACCCCTTTCTTCTTTTCTGTTGAGGATTCTCCGCACTTGTCAATTCATGGGTGGGGGCGTGAATGTGGGTGTTCTCACATAAAACAACGAGATGGCCACTAGAAAAGCTTTCCACAGTTGTTTAGCCCATTTAATTGCATAAATGCACTTTCAAAAAAACGTAAGTGGAGTGCAAATGTGGTTGGCAATTACCCCTACAACCTCTATTTTTCAAGGAGGATAGAGAAGGAATTGAATTTCTCTCAAGGTAAAAATATTTTCCTGAATATATTTTTTAACGTGTATTACTTTGTAACCTTCGACTAGGACTGTGGTTTGTGAATATGCTTGTGATTTATATTCTTTAACGAACATTTTTTTCAATGGGGTGTGACCAGAAAAAAAAGTAAAATATGTTTATCTGTATCACCAAATACCAGTATTAATATTTTAAGTATTTCAACTTTATCCATCCATTGACCTAATGAAATATAAAATCCACCATCAAACATTAGAGCTGCTAAAAATACCACAAGTACTTTAGCAATTATGATTTGCATACTAATTCTCTTTATCACATCCACACCCTTCAATCCATTCTATCAGGTAAAGTTTTGAATCCCCAGATAAAGACTGTTACTGTAACCCAACCACGACAGCCGAATGTTAATATCAGTGAGTGACTGATTGTACTTTGTGCGAGAGAATAAGAAAAGTTATCCAGTGATAAAACATATACATTTATTACAGCACAGGACCAAAGATAAGTCTCATTCAGCGGTTGTCGGCCAATATTCTTTTGCCCAAACAGTGGGGAGGGAGATACCACCCTGACCATTTTTCTCAGATTGACCTTAAGTTTGGTTTGGTGCGGTACTGCTTCCTCTGTATACTCTGTGACTTGTGATAGTCTTCATCCACGTGGAGTAAAACTAGTACATTCCCTACTGGGTACAAGTCCAGGATGGGCTGTGATCTTGGTAGATTGACAGATACCTCAGAGAGGAAGGTACAATGACATTGGTTCTTTTGTTTTGCCCTTGTGGTTTTCTCAGTAACCTTATTCCAGATTTACTTTGTGTAGAAGAAGCAAGGAACTACCTAAGTGATATTTGTACGGGTTTTTCTTTTTTGGCAAATGTAAGCAACTACTAAATCCGAAGGCACCCATGATCAAGGTTTGAGTCAACCAGCACCACTTCAGATATTTTGCTGGTCAATGTCTGCTCCGAGCATACATCCAGTAGCCAAGCACAATGAGAACATGTCAGTGATCTTGACTGATTAAATGAGCAGTAAAGCAGCATAATAAATCCAGATCTTTGTATTTAAACCCCACAGTTGTGTATAATATTACCCCAGCACACTGTGATGGTAAGCATCAGCGGTTTCTTTATGGGGGCATCACCCCCCTGTTTGTTTGTATGATATTAGAAAATGTGTAATAATAAAGATTCCATATTTTTTTTGTGCTGCCGAGTACGTCAGGACCCGGGCAAAGAAGTTACATGAAGGGAGGGGGGAATCTCTGCTCCGAGCCTGCCTGCTTGATTGGCAGGTGCTGGGCCTCCTTTGGGTGAAGTGCGCATGTCAGTTTGGACGGGTGCCTTGCTCCGACCAGCCCGACATGCGCACTTGAACCCTCCCAGGCTCTGCAATATAGGAGCCCGGGGGATTGTTGCCGTAGCCTCAAAGGCTCCAAATGAACATTATCAGCCCCTGACCCAGCCAATGGCTGGGTTAGGGGCTGCCAACGCTCAGCCAATCCTTGCGCTGCTGGAGTTATGCGGGTGGGACCGGGCCAGGGAGTGACGTAATTAAACACGCAGGACTGGAGCCTAAGATAAACAGGTCCCCAAGCGCAGCCCTGACTGCTGGACGTTTGCACAGCCACCGCCTCTCACACTCATTGTCAGGCTCTGCCCGGGGCCCGTGCTGGAGGAGCCTGAAAGGGTCTGGTCTGCAGCTGGGATGAGGTACCCATGGGCAGCATTGCATGGAGACGTCGCCACACTGCCTTCCTTGGGCGTTTCAAAGAGTCAGAGTGCGGCCTCGCAGTCTGGAGTGTTTTCACCTCTGCACCTGAGTTGAGGCCGTTTCACCTGAACCTCGTGCACGACAAGAACAAAAGAGAGGCAAATCACCTCAAAAGGTAAATTTATGGAAACAACCTGGACCCCACGTCCGATATACCGTCTATTATTCAGCTGCGCCATCTATGGTGACGTTATCCCTGGCAAGGAGACAAAGTTTCAGGTAAAATTCCATGCTATGTGCTGTTATCGTACATGTGCTGGTATTGTACATGTAAAGTGCATAGCGCATGTGACTGAACCTATTAGTAGGTCCTGCCTACAACCCCTCACCCTAACGTAGGTTCTCCTGAGGCCTAACTTACTCCACCCCCAGCAAAGGGTGTAGTGCTTCAGTGCCTGACACCGCAAACCCCAACCCTCCCCCACCCCAAATGTGCCAGGAATGCGGAGGGAAGGCACCCCCCTCCTAAATTACAGCTGTAATTGGACCACTGGTGCACCTCTCACAAATGCTCTCCAGCTCCTCCCCGGCACCTTGACCACTGAACAGGCGCCCCCCGCGCCTAGGGGAGGGGCGCCCTTAGTAGCGCCACGGGGCTGAGCCTCCTCCAGGGCCCCTGGACAAGGAAGGGGTTGGCTGGCTGAGGTGAGGTCATTGCGAGGCACGGCGAAACTAAACCTACCAGAAACGAAACTTAGCAGGTATTTAAGGCTGTGCTCTGGGGGGTTTCGTTCTCTTTGTACCCTCGGAACAGCCTGGCCATATGGGCAGGGACAGGACGGGGGTGTTTGGTCTGCCTCTTTAAGTAACTTCCGATCGGACCATACTGGGGGAGGTAGATCCATTGGAGACTTGCTTACTGATTTGATATTTCTTGCGGGCTGTGCGCCCTGGCAGTTCTGAGATCAGCCGTTGGTCACTGTTTAAGAAGGTCCGGTTAGAGCAGTGAGCCATAGTTGTTCCGCTCAGGTTATTGTGCTCGAGTGGAAATGCTTGCTTACCATGCTTACACCTAACCACTTGGCTGGGGTGATGGCCTAGGGGGTGAACTAATTCCCGGCAGTAACAGCTAGTTTCTTATGGGGTTTTCATGGTCCTACTAATCAGTCTTCAGTGCTGGTACGGGATCCTTTTAAAAGTTGTTACTCCAAAGTTGGGACAAGCAGTTTGCGGCCATGCTCAACGGAATATGTTCCTTTTGTCAAGGGTGTTTAACACAACTTTCAGTGCCACCATACTAAAGACAGTAGCAGTACATTAGCGCAGTAGCTGGACCAATTACTAAGGTCATGGTAAACTCCAAGGTATTGTTTGTTTAGGCTGTATTAGTTTGTTTAGGCTGGACCGGTGACTGCGTTTTACGTGGGTTGCATGATCTGGCAGGGCTTATCTGAGTGGTAATGGTGTTTTAGTGTCTTCCCTGGAATGTTGCCCTGCTGTCAAATGAGCTTTGTCTGCTCCTCCTTAGGTATGTCAAGCAGTACAGGTTGCAGAGGAGGTTAACAAGCTGGCTATAAGTGGACAGCGGCCTTTAATGAGGAATTAAGGAGCAAAGAGTTCTTCTCCGAGTCCCGGCCTTTCTCAATTTCTTGCGGCGTGCGCTGATTACACTTGCGGCATGCGCTAGTTAAAGTCACCCGTTTTAATAAAGGCTACAACAACTTTTATCCAGGCAACAGGTGCATGTTATCTTGTTTTGCTACTTGGGGACATTTAGGACAGTTGGCTCATGCTCTGGTCAAACACACCAGTCCTAATGATGGTCAGTAGCATGACTTGGTGCTTCAACGTTAACAGCATGAGGGTGGCAACCCCCCCCCTTTTAATCCAGGCAAGCAGTGCATATTATCTTGTCTAGCTGCTAGTTGCTGTGTAGGACAGTTGGCTCATTGCTGGCACCTACCGCCGTTTATTCTGCTAGGGATCGGCGGTGAAGCAACCCTAAAGGGGCCTAGTTTGCATTTCTAACGTTTCTCCTCTATTTGCTTACTTTCGGTGTGTCTCTTGGCGTGGGCACACAGGCCTGTGTAGGTGGGGTTAATAAAATGTCTACTACCGATTTCACTGTTATATCAAATTTATTAAGGAACACGGAATGTGTTGTAGCACTCTATCACTCAGCAGGCAACAGCGCTGGGGCAGTTGAAAGATTGTCTAACGTCAAAGAATACAAGCGGAGTACACCCCCAGGAGCACTGCACAGTGCTTCTACAATGGATAATAGTACCTTCAGATATTCCATATGCTCAGCGCCAGAAATTTGGTGGACGGGGTTATTATACGCTGTCACCCTTCAACCTTTACAGGAAAACATAGCAGCCCTCATCAGCGGGGATATGATAGGGCTTGCGGCTAAGATGGGATTTACCTTTCTCTATAATAATGGGTATTATCTTGTAATATGAGGCCCACAAAACTCGAAACGGAACCGTAATAAAACTTCAAACAATGAGCACCTGGGAGGTGACAGTTACTTAGCATGCATTGTTATCCGAGTACATCGCTTGTAGCGAGATAGCACCATTTATAAAGTGGCCAACAATAACGTTATGGGGAGGGCATCCTCATAGTTTATTACTAGGAGTCTCCTGTGATCAAGTATCCCAGTGGCAGTGCTTCCTTTGTGAAACAGTGAGGGCAGGTGCCCACTTTTCTTCTGCTCCGATGCCCACTATTCGAACATTAGTACCGGTCCATCTCAATAACTTAGTGCACAGTACGGGCTTTCTCTGACCCCAATTAAGAACTGCCCAGTGGGCCGATGCAGTATGCAGTGCCCGTAGTTGGTGCAGTTGTCGGGTGGAACATGGGAAAAGGCTCTTGCAAGGCGGGGCCTGCTGGCACGCTGCGCACAGCGGAGGGCTTAAGAGGTATGTTCTCCACTGATGGTGGTCGTTATGGACAAGTGGTGAAGTTATCCCGCATATTTTCAAGTGTTTACCATTTGTAAACGGGCAGCGATGTCCTGATGGGAACCTGGAAAACGTTCTTGCAAAGCGGGGCCTGCTGGCACGCTGCGCACAGCAGAGGTCTTAAGAAGTATGTTCTCCACTGATGGTGGTCGATATGGACATGTGGTGAAGTTATCCCGCATATTTTCAAGGGTTTACCATTTGTAAAACGGGCAGCGAAGTCCTGATGGGAACTAGGAAAAGGTTGGTGCAAAGCGGAGCCTGCTGGCATGCTGGGCTCAGCGGATGTCACATTAATAGGTGCTGGATAGTCTGAGAATGGGAATAATGATAGTTCTCTCGGGTATTCAGCTTCTAGCTTGGGTGCCAATAATACCAGCGGTATGGGCTTGGGGGGGCTCCAGTCCAAGCGGAACAATTAACAACTGGGTCAAAAAACGATTTTAGCAAGTCCAGCAATAGGCACAATTGGATCAACTCGTCTAGTCAGGAATTTGGCGTTGTTCTGTAAAAATAAAACAGGCTGATGTTGTGGAGCACGGTCAGCGTCTGGGGGGGAGGGTGAGTACGCCGGGGAGCTTCTCACCCTGTGGCGGAGCGCTGACAGTTAACAACAAAGAGGGATGCACAACAATGGAGTTGCAGCCATTCGATGGACCCCAGGAGGGGGTAGATTCCACGTGTGCAGTGGGTCGGCGGGGAGGAGGGACTGACCTGCCGGTAGTCCTGGACTCTACTGCCCTAACCCACAACGTATGGACTGAGTAGAATCTTGGGGAGGCTGCCTGTGTTCAGGTACCCCGGTGGGCCGCTGCGGTATGCGGTGCCCTGGATGTCAAGTAGTGCAACTGTTGGCTGTAGCGCGTTGGGGCCTGCCGGCATAATGTGCGCAGCAGAGGGGAACAATGGTGGCCGAGTCGGCCAAGTTCTAGAGTACGGCCCAGTTAAAAAGTTAAAGTGTAAAGTTCAAAGGTACGGCCAAGTTGTTCTAGTGTATGACCGAGTTAAAATTAAAGTGTAATGTCGTGCCCAATTCCCTTATTGCCGTTGACATGTTGATGCAGCTAAAGTGTGATGCTGTGAATAATTCTTATATATCCAACAAGGATACTTTTCTTTGGTAAATGGTCTGTGGTAAATGACTTGGTATGATGTAAATAAAAGGCTACGCCATGGACAACATACCCTGAGTCTGAGAGTTCTTGGGCGTAGCGGGCGGTAAGGTGATGGAATTTGGGGAGGAGGGAATGTCACGTGCGCATACTATGAACAGGCGGCCCCCGTGCCTAGGGGAGGGGCGCCCTTAATAGCGCCACGGGGCTGAGCCTCCTCCGGGGCCCCTGGACAAGGAAGGGGTTGGCTGGCTGAGGTGAGGTCATTGCGAGGCACAGCGAAACGAAACCTACCAGAAACGAAACTTAGCAGGTATTTAAGGCTGTGCTCTGGGGGGTTTCATTCTCTTTGTCCCCTCGGACCACAGCCTGGCCACAGGAGCGTCGTTGACCACCCACCCACCCGGCAGAAGAGCAAGGCTTTACGGAGGCGGAGCGCTGACAGTTAACAACAAAGAGGGATGCTCAACAATGGAGGTGCAGCCATTCGATGGACCCCAGGAGGGGGTAGATTCCATGTGTGCAGTGGGTCGGCGGGGAGGAGGGACTGACCTGCTGGTAGTCCTGGACTCTACTGCCCTAATCCACAACGTATGGACTGAGTAGAATCTTGGGGAGGCTGCCTGTGTTCAGGTACCCCGGTGGGCCGGTGCGGTATGCGGTGCCCTGGATGTCAAGTAGTGCAACTGTTGGCTGAAGCGCGTTGGGGCCTGCCGGCACAATGTGCGCAGCAGAGGGGAACAATGGTGGCCGAGTCGGCCAAGTTCAAATGTACTGCCAAGTTCTAGTGTACGGCCCAGTTAAAAAGTTAAAGTGTAAAGTTCAAAGGTACGGCCAAGTTGTTCTACTGTATGGCCGAGTTAAAATTAAAGTGTAATGTCGTGCCTAATTCCCTTACTGCCGTTGACATGTTGATGCAGCTAAAGTGTGATGCTGTGAATAATTCTTATATATCCAACAAGGATACTTTTCTTTGGTAAATGGTCTGTGGTAAATGACTTGGTATGATGTAAATAAAAGGCTACGCCATGGACAACATACCCTGAGTCTGAGAGTTCTTGGGCGTAGCGGGCGGTAAGGTGATGGAATTTGGGGAGGAGGGAATGTCACGTTGTGCGCATACTATGTGTCGCCTGCACCCGACATGCCGCCCACCACGAGAACACCTCCCTGCACTCGACACATTTATGCTGCAAAACCCTGAAGTGTAGTTTTATGAGGATAACGTTTTTATTTCATAACGACTATGTTCGTTTCAATATACAGCATCAACAGCAATTAGTAGTGTCACGGATCGATCGAGCTTGAGAGGGTACGAATAAACTAATAGAGTGTAGCGCCCTCTTTAAACACATTTGCTTCATTGTGTTTGGGCCCTGTGCCCCACGAAATTGATGTTTGCGATCTGAAGGCTAATAGCTTAATGCCATTGTGGGCTCCTAACACTGCCTGTGCATAATCTCCCAGTCGTGACATGGCCTACCTAAGTGATCATAGCTCCCCTCACGTGCAGTGCCTCTACACATGCCCATGCTCCTCGCAGCCTCTCTCCAGGCCTCCTCACATGCCCCACGCTTTCTCACTCTCTGTCCACATGCCCCTGACTTCACATCACTTCACACTCTGTTCTGAGCCTCTGATCCCAACCTGCCTCCACCCAGCACTCCACGCAGTAGTTATCACCCTCTCCACGCCATAGCAACCAAATCTCCACTATCCAAACTGTACACGTCAGCAGGGGCCCGCAGCAATCCTGAGAACCAATAACATAGAGAGGCTGCATCCTTTCTTCTCCAGGTGTGCCATTGTTGAGAAATAATTATAATGAAGGGCAGGTGGTCACGTCATGAGCAATGCATCAAGGAAATCATCCATAGTAGAAATAAAGTTGTATTGCTTTGCTTTATTAAACCCAATTTAACACTCGCATCTTCAAACATAAATGTGTATAATTTGAGAGCCGCTTAAACCAGAGCAGCCATATTCATCCAGTTTGTTCATTATTTCGTTGCTCATTAAATAGGAACCCTTCAAGTTCTCAAGCTCTACTTCTGAACAGCATATAAAAAGATGTGACCAAGATCAGACATTTAGCAAACAGCCAAGGCTAACCTACTCAAATCCGAGCCCTGTAACTGCCTGATCCTCTGGGCTGGACCTCAGTGTCACTGCACCTTCTGCCTTAGTGATAGCTAAGCCGTGATTGGCTGCATGAGCCCTGTTGATCGTGTGTCTCTCTCTAAAACTCTGCTTACTAGTATCTGGAGTGCGTTGTTTTTGCCTAGTTATGTTACCTTTAATTTTTGTCTCTAGCTGCCTGTATAGTCTAAGTCTCCCCAAACCATTGCGGTCTTACTTTAGGGTGGTTGTACTAAAACGTGACCTTACGTGCCATTACATTACAGAAATCTGGGCACGTGGTGAACACAGAGTAGGAAAGATTGCGGGCTTTTTCCCTTGGTCTGTTTCCTGCTTTTTTGTGTGGGGCTTCCACTTTTTTCCATGATAGCACAATAAAAATAACTCGGCGCTTGCGCTTCCAAAAGCATGCATGGATTGTGTTCTGGAGTATTAACGTTAATAACTAATTAACCCACAACAGAAATATTCAAAGTGCGCAACACTCAAATGCTCAAATAAGAATACAACTTTCGGGGGAAAGATGGTGTCCCGCACTGACTTACTCCATCAGTGTACTCTTTTCTCCACTTTGGCCTCCAACAGCCTCGCTTTTTGTTTAACATTTTAGGGCCACCACTCCAAGAATGCATTGGAGCTGCTAAATGAACATTTACGACTGGAGCCTGCTGTCTGAGTTGACATGCAACCATTTGGTAGGTAAGCACACTCTTCCACCTACAGGCACACATATAGGGGCTTGGAAACAGCATTCTTTTGTGAACATTTTGCTTCCACCCACCATTTCTTTTTCTTTTTTTCTTTGTTTTTTAGATATTTTTGGAGGGCACATAAATAAATTCATATACAGATAGTTATTTCGAGAGATTCCAAAAGTGATAAGATACATTGAGTTAAGAGCTTATACATTAAATAGCAGCGTAACATTCATATATACATAATGTTTTCAGTACATTATTAATTCTGTTATTGTTCAAAAAAGAGAGACATTGGGGTAAAACTATAGCAGCACTATTTTCCATAGGCAAAATCTCAGTTCATTATTCTTTCAGGGTCCCCAACCTCCACCTTCCATCGATAGACTGGAGTCCATATTATTTTCCCCAGTTTTTGAGCCTTTCGGCCTTTTCTTTCATAAATTCCTTTCACCATTTCTAAGTGCTGAAAATAACTGTTACTCTTACTTTTATGTTTTTAAAAAAAATTAAATACTGCGTTCAATTACATCAAGTATAAGTACGCACAAGTACATTTACAGGAAGTATGGTCAAAATATCACTGATATTGTTAGTAACACATCCAGTGAGTATACACAGGCTCACTACTCGTAACAGCGAGTTGCTCGTACAGTTATCAGCAGTACAGTAATTTGTCTGTGGAATCGTTAACTTCAAACAATTAAACCAACATCCCAATTAACGATAATAACAAAAATCACACCCAGGAATACGAATCCTATTCCTTGAACCTACCCCCATCCCCCCCCTCCCCTGTGGCAGCTACAGACAGGTGGCACAATACCTCCAATCTAGGTATAAAAAACCAGCATTACACTCATATCTTATTCAAGGGTTATGGAGTCGTGGTGTGAGAGGATGCGTGTGGTAGTGTTATAACTGGAGGCGTTGAGGCGGACCCCATGCTCGGCGAGCCATGCGTGCTCACAGTCTCACCCTTATACTCTGTTGTGGACACTTCAGTCAACATTTGCCCCCATTCAAGGAGATCACCTTCCGCGTTCTCATCGGTCCGTACTGCATTGAGGCGACATTCCTCTGCTACTCCCCATGCCTGCAAGTCATCTCTCCATTTCTTCCACACCGGTGGACCGGGATGTATCCAGTGGATTGCTATCCTCCGTTTCGCAAGCACCAGCCCTAGGAGTGCAAACTTATAGAGCATCTTAGTCCCTTTCTTGGGCGTCGGAAGCACTCCCAGAATACAGTGCTTTATAGACGTATCGATACGCACCGCCGTGGCTGTGCCCAGCGATAACACCACCCATTGCCAGTACAACTGCAGGCGTGGACAATTCCAGACCATATGTAAAAACGTGGCAGGATCTGTGCCACAGCGTGGACATGTGGAAGACCACCCAGGTGTGAACCGTGCTCGCCGTTGGGGGGTAAGATACGTCCGGTGTAGATAGTGGAACTGGATTAGTTTAAACCGTGCATTGCTAGTGGCTTCTGCCACTTGTGCCAGTGCTCTCTTCCACTCACCATCCGTCAACGGGACTGGCAGATCCTCGTCCCACCTCGCCCTGATTTTGTCTAAGTTCGCCCCCCTGTCTATCTTCAATGTCGTGTAGATTCGGGAGATGAGCCCCCGGCTAGAACCCGGGTCTAGCAACGTAACCAGTGTGCTGGACTCACCTGGTTCATCAGGGAACGTTGTCCACATTTGGCGCACGGTACTCGATATTTTGGAGTACTGCAAAAATTGCCCTGGAGATACCTGGAACCAGTCCTGTGCTTCCTGAAACGTCATACAGGTACCATTTTGATATATATCCCCCGCAGTCACACATCCCCCTTCGTACCACATCGAGAGATCCATAACGCCCTGGATATTCTGAAAGCCCTTTAACCAGCGTAAGGGTAAAGCACTAGCATATGGGGCCCTTCTAACCACCAAAGTCACTGCCTGCTCCCAGACTTCAGTAACCCTACGGATTGTATGTGGGCACGTATTAGGGACTCTAGAGCCCATCATAAGGAGTTGCTGCAATTGGATCCCATCATTCCAGCTGCCCATTAAGTCTGTCTCAACTGTACGCTCCCCCATACACCACTGAGCGGCGTATTGCAGTAGACCAGCCATATAGTACAGCCGTCGATCTGGCAGCCCCAGCCCGCCCTTGTCCATATCCAGCTTTAACACATCCAGTTTGGCTTTGCTCAGTTTTCCAGCCCAGACCAGGGAGGTCAGGAGACTGTTCAGTGTGTCGAATGTTGACTTCGGAATTTTGCAGAAAGAATTCTGGAGCACGTAAAGACAGCGAGGCAATACTACCATTTTCGATACAGCTACCCTCCCCATAACCGAGAGTGGTAACTTGTTCCAGAATGCTATTGATTTTTTTTTTTTTTAAACAAATTTTATTAATTTTCTGTTCTATACCGTTGCTGTCATACAGATATATATACATACAGGTCCAAGTTTGATTATTTGACATTGACTATTATTTTTTCAGTGTCTATTACAATAAAAAAATAAAAAAATGTTATGCATTAGTGCAGGGTTATACCTTTCCACATTTCATTTGTGACCTGTTTGCTGGTGTCCATGTTCATTTCTAGAATACAGCTATCTTGGCGCAACTTCACTGTATAGTACATGCATTCATTCTGTTTTAATATCAAACATTACAATAAACATAACTCCCCCCTCCCTCCACCCTGCGCACTCAGCCAAACTATGAGTCAATTATTATAACACCTTATTTGTGTATCCTCCCTTCATCTGGTCATTTTACATCCATCTCTTTGTCTACAGGTAGAGTTGACTGCTTTACCTGCTTTCCACAACCTCTGGTGTTGTGCAGCCTGCCCAATACATCTCCATGCCTCGCACTGGATTCTTCCAATACTTTAAATTATAGGTATCTCATTTGCTGTAAGCTCTTCTAACATTACATTCCACTCCATTGAGATAGGTTTTTTTCGCAGACCTCTATTTTCCTCTCTTTGTAACTCTATGCTTTCCGCTCTGCCCCATCTAACCATCTCGTTAAACCAGTCTGACGCTGCTGGTGCTGTCCTTGCCTTCCATCTCATGGTGATCGTCCTCTTTGCTAGTATCAGTGCCAAATTAACAAATCTATATGTGGGATTTCCACTTTTGGGCTGAGGACTAAGTCCTAGGATGTATCTCTCTAATGAAATCTCCTTTCGTTCTGGGGCCACTGTGTTTAGCATGGTGGTTATTGTTGACCAATAGGGTCTCAGTCTGGGACAGGTCCATATCATATGTAATAATCCTGCTGCAGTTTCCTGACATCTTGGACATGTATCAGTGGTATCTGGGAACATCTTACTTAATCTGTGCGGGGTCAAATATGCACGGTGTAGTATCATCAGCTGGATAAATTTAAATTTCGGATTGCGTGATACTTTCCTCGGGTGTTCAAGTATGATACCCCATTCCTTATCAGTTAATTCCCTTCCTATATCTGTGTTCCATTTATCTCTGAGTGCTTGCAGTGGGATTGCTGTGTGTGCTCTGATTCCATGTGACAACCATTTAGTCAAATGGGATCCATTCCCCATTAAATATTGCATATGTACTAATTTGTGTGTGTGGGGCTCTGCTCCTTCTGGTGTCCACGTAGATCGCAGGTATCTCGCTATGTTGGCATATAAAAGGAACTGGGTGTCCGGTACCCCCTGCTCCCTCACAAAGGTGTCATGATTCATTAGCACACCATCTGCAAATAGCATCCCTATTGAGTCCACTCCCGCCTCCAACCATGTATGTATATGCCTTTGTGTTACTGTTTCTAGAGGCAGAGGCAGACCCAGAAGCGGTATATTAGGAGAATAGGGAGTCCGGCCCTTGGTGTATTGCAGTGCCCGTCTCCAGTATTGTAACGCCACCTGTAGTAATGGAGGCGCAGTTTTGGGTATTTTGCTATGTGGTAGCAAAAGGGTATGTAGCGCACCTCTTTCCCAAGTACGTCGTGACATATCTATCTCATATAAATTACGCCCCACAATCCAGTACGCCAACCACTGTAGCTGTCCTGCATAGCAATATGTTCTAAAATCTGGGGCGCTCAGTCCCCCATGTCTAGTATCTAATCGAAGCTTTGCCAATCCAATTCTCCGTCTCCCGTGTGCCCAGATCAATTCTATCAGAAGCGTATCAAGTGTTTGAAAAACCTGCATAGGTAGCACTATCGGCAAATTCGTAAAATAATATAGCAGCCTGGGGAGCATCACCATCTTGGCGATAGCAACCCTGCCCGCCACTGATAGTGGTAGGGATGTCCAGAATTTTACCTGTGTTCTAAGTGTGTTAATTGCCCGCATTATGTTGCCATCCACTATGTCCTCCTTCTCCCTGTAGATGTGGTTCCCTAGATATTTAAACGTAACTGGCGCCATCTGGAATGTCCACCACCCAAATTGTAGGGGGGTGAGTTGTGTGCAGTCCGTGAATGAGTATGCATAGGACTTGGAGTCATTAATAGCGAGACCCGACAAGTGTTGGAACCTATCAAACATGTCTGATATTGTTGTGTGATCAGTTCCCAAGTTTCCGAAATAGAGGATTATATCATCCGCATAAGCTGATATAATATGCCAGTCCACCCCCACAGATATGCCATGCTGCCTCGCTTGAGTGCGTATTTTTGCGAGAAGTGGTTCCAATGCGAGGATAAATATTAAGGGTGATAGTGGGCACCCCTGCCTTGTACCCCTGTTCACCACATATTGCTCAGATATATGCGTGCCTGTACGTGTTCGTGCCGTGGGGTTAGTATATAATAAAGTCACCCATTTGGTGTAATTATCTGGAATACCAAATTTCGGTAGAGTATATAGCATGTAGCCCCACTGTAGTGAATCAAAAGCCTGTCTCAGATCCAGCGATATACAGCCCTGTGTGTGCTTGTTCGGATGTGGCCGTGTCATCAATTGATGCAGTCTACGGATGTTGAGGGCAGTGCTCCTGCCCGGTACAAACCCACATTGATCATCATGTATCAATTGTGGTATAAGCTGTTGAATCCGGTTAGCCAATAATTTACTTAAAATCTTGTAGTCCGTATTCAGCAATGAGAGGGGTCTGTAGCCTGACAATTCTGTACTGTTCCGACCTGGTTTAAGGAGGGAAACCACCAACGCCTGTAGCGTAGAATCGGGCAGTGAGCCGGATTCCAATGACGCACAGTACAGCTGTTTGAGGTGTGGGACTAATAACGTCTTATATTGTGCATAAAATTCTACTGGCAAACCATCCATCCCTGGTGTTTTATTTCTAGGTAGTGCCTTAATTGCTGCGTTAATTTCTGCATCCGTTATTGGTTTATCTAGTTCTTCTTTGTGATCTGCCGCTAATTGTGGCAGTTGTAGTCCCTCAAAGAATACCCCATACTCATTGTCGTTCAGTTCAGGTGGAGCCGCGTATAGCGTCTCATAATAGGACTTGAAGGCCTTATTAATTTCTAGTTGTGTGTTGACCGTGTTTCCTTCCTGTGTAGTAACTTCTAAAATGGGGGTCATCGGCGGTGCATTTCTAATAATCCTGGCAAGGAGTGGGCCTACCCTATCCGCCTCAGCATGTTGCTTTTGCGTGTATAGGCGGTAATCCACTACTCTGAGCTCTTCAAGCAATTCCGCGTGCCGCATATGCGCTTCATGTAGCTCCTCTGCATGTGTCTTCCCATCTACTGCTGCCTGTTCCAGTCCACCCAGCTTACTTTCAACGTCTGTGAGGCTAGCTACAAGGGCTACACGAGCCCCTACTCTTATACTAATTGCCACTCCTCTCACCACTGTCTTAAACGCATCCCATTCTATCTGCCGAGAACTAGCAGTATTTGCGTTTTCTGCAAAGTAATTGGTAATGGTTTTAGAAAGGGCATCGCGAAACACTGGGTCCTCCAATAAAGCAGGTTGGAGTTTCCAAGTCGGGATTGGAGTGGGTGATTTGCCCCAGCACAACGTTACTTCTAGTGGATTATGATCGGATAGTGTTTTCCCTATATATGTAGCATCCACTACGTCTTGTGTCAGTCCTAATGAGCTAAATATCCTGTCAATTCGTGTATGCAAACCATGTGGCGGCGAGAAAAAGGAGTATTCTCTGCTTGCAGGATGGAGTGTGCGCCAAACGTCTACTATATTCCAGCCTGCTGCCCAACCCTTCAGCGCCGCTGCCTGTTTGTTAGCACTTGTACCTTGGAGTGGCGGGTGTGATCTATCTAGCCCCACATCCAATACTGCGTTAAAATCTCCCCCAATTACCCACGGGTATTCTTCCCAACCCACCAGGGTTGTGGAGATGACATCCAGAAATTTATCTTGCTCTGAATTGGGTGCATATACACTCCCCAGCATTATGTGTTTCCCATCCAACACACCCAACAAGAACACATATCTTCCCTGCACATCCACTCTTTGGTCCACCAGTGTGAAAGGGGTGCCATTGCGTATCCATATCGCTGCTCCGCGTGCAAACGCAGAGTAAGCTGTATAGTATAGTTGCCCCCTCCATTTCCTTTGCAGCTTAGTGGCTTCTGCTGTGGTAAGGTGTGACTCCTGCAGTAAAGCTATATGTACCTTTCTACGGTTGAGCTGAGCTAATATTCTATGTCTTTTGTGTATTGAGCCTAGGCCCCTCACATTCCAAGAGGCGTAGACATACCTACTAGGCTGTGACATCCTCCTGTAGGCAGTGGTGTATTATTCGATATGACATCCTATTCAGTTGGTTGAGAGGATAAGAGTGTGAGTCTGAGTTCGCATGAAACTTCCCCAACAAAACTCCCAATTCGTGGTTCCTCCATAGAACTTTAGAGGACCAAACTGTACTCAAAAATTTAACAATAAATCTAACAAAGCTAAAACACAATGCAGTCGCCACAGGGGGGGTGGGAACCGCCACACTACTTCTGCGCATCTATGGACACGCCACTGAAACCTTCAACGAGCTCCGGCTTAAACCCCATTAATGTAGAAACAGAGGGGGCATAAGAATTATTGCACATTACAAATTAAACACTCATACTCATCTGACCACAGCATACACAGTTCCAATAGGATCGACTATCATCAGAAGTCATTTGCAGACTGTGCAGTCACAACCGGGAACAGCGAAAGGCTGCTCTCCGAATCAGATTGGGCCTCTGGTTCCTCGGATGAGTCCACCGTTTCAGCGACTGACGTTGTATCTTGGTCCAACAATGTCGCTGCAGTCCGCAAAGCGTCTTTTTGGCTTGCTGCAATTTGGTTCTCCGTTGGACTGACTGTGTGGGTTGCGCCCCGACTGCGGTAATGTGCCAATTTTGGTGCTACGGAGTATATGCGGCGGTGATTTGTGTTGACTGCAGCCCTGCAACCCGGTCTGTGTCGAATTTGGGGTAAGTGTTATTTCGGCCCATTCCATAGCGTCTTCCGGATTGTCAAAGAACAGCGATTTTTGATGGTATATAATCTTCAGGCATGCCGGGTACAACATAGCATATTTCAGATTGTGCGTTTGTAATGTTTTCTTCACTTCCCTGAAAGTATTTCTTGCCCGTTGAACTGCCAACGTAAAGTCAGGATAGATAGAGATTCTCGTATTCTCGAATTGTATCGGCGCGCGTTCTCTGGCTGCGCGCAGAATTGTGTCCCTATTTTTGTAATTTAGGATTCTTGCAATGATCGGCCTGGGTGGCGCCCCCGGCCGCGGTGGTCTGGCTGGGACTCTATGGGCTCTCTCCACACTATACATTTCAGACAACCCCACCAGTGCTACCTGTTCCTTCAGCCATCTCTCAACGAATTGGGTTGGGTTGGTACCTTCACTTTTCTCTGGAATACCCAAGAGTCTCACATTGTTGCGGCGGGACCTTCCTTCCACGTCGTCCACTTTGTCTTGCAACTCCTTGAGTTGGCGCTGGAGCTGTTCTAAACTGGAGGTGGTGGTCGTTTGTTGCGGTACTAGATCATTTAATATTATTTGGTGGTTTTTAACTTTATCCGCCAGTTTGGCATGGTCTGCTCGTAGGAGAGTAAAATTAGTAGTCAATGTTCCTATTTGTGCCTCGATCGCCGTTCTTGAGTCCTGTATTTCCTTTAGTATCAAGTCTAATTTATCACCTTGAGTCGCACCGGCCGTGGGCGGCACCGTATCTCGCTCACTGCTTTGGGTCGAGTCTTTTTGCATAGCAGTATCTGTTTCCTCCACGGGGAGTCCTGTTGCTTCGTTTTTGGTCTTCCCATTGTATGTTAGTTCCGATTAGTGTCCACACTCTCAAGTCGCAGTTGCGTTAACCGCGCTGTATCTCAGTACTCCCGTTTGTATTTTATATTCTGCCAAGTATCTTTGTTTGCGTTTATTTTCTCATTCTTGTGAGGAGCAGCACTCTCTTGTTGACAAAAGTTTCCAGTTGTGGGCCACTGAACCTGATCCGGATCGCCGCTGTCTAATCCACCGCTGCCGCAGCAGCAATTTCGTACAATCTGTATTGCGCCTTAGTAGTGCATCAGGCCGCCCGCCCCAGGGACCGTAGCTGCACCGCGCACTGATCTATCCATCTGCCAACGCTCTGCGTCTGTTGGTCTCCACAGGCCCTAACAAGTTCCGTCAGCATTCATCAGTTTACACCGTCTCTGGGTTCAGTCCGCCTATGTGTCTCTGCGACTCCAATCCAGCCTGCTCTTGTTGGCGCGTATTGGCGCCTATAGCACCACACCCATGCGGCGAACTCTTACTTCCAGGGGGGGGCACTATATCGTGCATACACTTTGCATTGAAAGCCCTTTAACTCCACCTCTCATTTTGTGTTATTCCCCGTCAGTAAGTGTATAGACCAGCAGACTGCCTCATGGCTTGCTATGTCAGTGTAAAATTTACAAGTGTTGGCCACTTTTTAATACTAAACACTAATTGACTGGCCGTGTTGGGATCGCAGCCCTACCCATCTGTGGAGTCATCCGCCACACCGGTATTTAGTTCCACAATCCCCTGCATGCATCCACAGCAACAGTCCGGTTGCCGGTGCTCATTTAAGCAACCCAGCGTCACATCCTACCCGGTGGGGATCAAAGAACTGCACAGCTTGTGGGCGCAAGAGTCGTACCTCCCGTATATCGGGGCGACCCCCTCCTGTCTTCCAGTACGTTACTGCCAGCTAGACGCGCTATTTGCGTGCACCGTCCCTGCTTGATTCATTCAACTGCAGCAGCCGCACACAGGCGGTCGGTGGGGTGTTGTGTAGCAGCGCTCCAACCTCGCGCCGCTGTACCTCCGTTTCCTAGTAGGTGCCCGTTCTTTGGGAGTTTGGATTGTAGTTCACTCCAATCGCACTGTGTCTGGCTCAGCTCCGGGGGTCACCGCAGTACAGGGCGTCTTCCTCCGCCATCTTGGTATTTCGATCATGCTGCGCACGTCCTCTTTCATTCGTTTTCCATGCCAGGGTGGTCCGTACCTTGTCTGATGTTCGATCACACGGCCAAGCTTTTCGTCTGCCTTGTCCGGCACTCTCCTTTCACGCAGTCAGCCTCCAGCGGGCCGTTCCCCGCGTAGTCTCGGGTTCACGGACTCCCTGCGCCCGTCCCGGTCCGAGATCCCTCTCGCCTTCTCGCCGGGCACACTGTCGCTATTTTGCCACGGTTTTTCTTTCCCCAAGTGTTCCGCTGCTGGATGCGATGTCTGTGTGTCTGTAGTACCCCCTCGAGTAGCTTGTATTTAGGCTAGTGTCGGGGTTCTGCCTGGAGCTCTTCTATTTCGTGTCCGCCATACTTGGCGGGTAGCCACGCCCCCCCTCCAGAATGCTATTGATGTCCGTAGCCCATCGAGGACCCACACCATGTTCAGATCATACTGGGCCTCCGGATGGTGGGCAATCTGCAATCCCAGATACCGGAAGCGATCACATTTCCAGTCCATGCCAACCACCGGAAGATCTTGCACTGTACCCCGTGCCAGTGCAGCAAGCGGGAACAGTATGGTTTTCTGGCAGTTAATACGGAGGCCCGAAGACATCCCAAAGGTATTCAACATTACCCAAGCTGCAGGGAGCGCCTCCTCTGGCTCTCGCAGATAGAGGAGAGCATCGTCAGCATACAGAGAGACCACGTGGGTACGACCGTCCACCTCTATACCCCATAGAGCCATATCCCTACGCAATTTTATCGCCAAAGGCTCCATGGCCAGGGCGAATAGTAATGGAGACAATGGGCACCCCTGCCGTGTGCCCCTGCCAATTTCAATAGTTTCCGACACATGTCTCCCGGTCCGCACCCTAGCCATCAGCTTATGATACAGCAGCTTGACCCATGCTATATACTCACTTCCAAACCCCATTCTCCGCAGCACCTCCCAGAGGTAATCCCACCGAAGGGTATCAAAAGCTTTTTCAATATCTAGCGCAACTACTGCCGCCCTGATATCTGTATCCGCCACCAAGTGGAGAGCATGTGATAATCTACGCAGGTTCATATGTGTCCCCCTCCTGGGCATGAACCCACATTGGTCTTCATGCACCAAGGAGTTCACCACCCCTCTTAGTCTAAGAGCCAGGACCTTGGCCAATAGTTTAGCATCCACCCCCAACATAGATAAAGGCCGATATGCAGAAGGGTCTTCAGGGTCTCTGTCGGGTTTGGGGAGCATAACAATTTGTGTCTCACGCATAGAGCGGGGTAGGACTCCGGTCCGTTTAGCCTCCCGCAATGCCTCCAGTAAGCGTGGAAGAATCATATCAGCATACGCCTGATAAAATTCAACTGGAAGACCATCGGTGCCAGGCGCTTTACATCTGGCCATTCCACTCAAGGCTACCCGAAGGTCCTCGAGTTGCAATTCTGCCTCCAACTCCTCCCGTTGGTCATCTGAGAGCCGCGGTAGCGGAAGCCCTCGAAGGAAGTCACAGCCGTCTGTAGCATCTACGCCTATACTCCCGCAGTATGTGTCCATTAGGTGGCTAGTGAAAACCTCGTTTACTCCGATCTGTGTGTTCACGGAACCTCCCCCGGGGCGACGTAATGTAAGAATCAGTGGGGGGGGCGTTCACGCTTTAATAACCACGCGAGCAATCTACCCGACCTATCCCCTTCCTTATGCATTAACTGCCGATATTCTCTGGGGGTCAAACAATCTAATCTATCCCAAGTCTCCCCCACTGCTCGCTGCGCTTTCAATAGGGCATCTGAAGGTTGCTCCACCGTGCACTCCTTAAGTTGTAATCTGGCCAGCGCCTCTTCTGCCCCTCTTAACTCCACCTCTAATCGTTTTCTCGTGCCCCCCACTCTGGACAGGCAGTCCCCCCTGGTGACCACTTTGAACGCATCCCACTCATTACTCCTAGAACTGGTGGTAGACCAGTTCTCATTAAAGTAATCTGTTATGGTTATCCCCAGTTCCTCTCTGATCTTTTAACACCGGCGCATGCAGCCTCCACACTGGGACTCTCGGCCTAGCTCCTACAGGCCCCCATTCCAGCAGTACGGGGGCATGATTTGATAGAAAACGACCCAACATCGTGACTCCACCCACAGTATCACATAGCTCGCGTGATATCAGAAACCGGTCAAGTCGACTATAGACCTCACGGGCCGGGGTATAGCATGTATATTGTCTCTCCGTAGGGTGCGTCTCACGCCATATATCTACACACTGAAGCCTACCCATCAGACCCTTCAGGGCTGCTGTCATGTTCGGCTTGGTCTGATGTCTGGGGGGATTTCTGTCTAGCATCCCATCTAGCACGCAATTAAAGTCACCCGCCCAGTTCATGGGGATCCCCATGAATGGTAGCAGCCGATCCTCTAGTTCACCCAAAAAATCTGCATCATCCAGATTTGGAGCATAAACATTCACCAAGCACATCTCCACACCGTCCATATCTCCATGCACTATTACATATCTACCCATGACATCCGCTTCATAACTACGAAGCTTAAACGGTACCTGAGGTGCCAACCAGATAGCTTCCCCCCTCGCATAGGAAGAAAAAGTAGATGCGAACAGTTGTCCCCTCCATTTCCTATGAAGTTTCTGTATTTCCGTGTCCAACAGATGAGTCTCCTGAAGCATAGCCACTTGTGTACCCTGCCGGCGTAGATATGTTTGTACCCTGTAACGCTTAATGTACGAATTCAGCCCTCTCACATTCCACGTAACAATTCTACAGTGTCCCATAGCTATAGTTCATACCCAGCTCGTTTTCCCAGTAAGCAACCTGCCTGCCACCGCTGCCACTGCCAAACACCCTCCCCCTTAAAACACCAACAAACACCCACCCCCCGGATAGACACTGTTTGAAACTAACATGCATCCCCATGTGGCTCCCGAACATAACTCTCCCCACCCCAATCATGCAACCCTGTACCCCTAGCACAATCCCCCTGAATACAAAAATGAACAACAACAATAACATAAACCCCCACACATTCGCCTCAACCACCAAATCACGTGTACCGCCACACCCATCATCCATAAACATATCGATCATCTCTACTATCGGGACAAGAGGACTGCGCCCCGCCTGGACCACCAGGGTTCGTCAGCCGGGCCACCCGAGCCCAATCAACAATCACTCCCACACATACCACTGTCACTCCGAACCAAACATCTCACACACACTTTTCCAATCACACAGGAGCTCCCCCTCGAATATAGAGAAACGAGCCCAAGCGAAAGGGGATCAAAAGAACAGTGAAAAAATAGAGATAGAAAGAAGAAAGTTAAAGAAAGAAGAGAAAGATGGGGAAGGGCAGAAGACGACCCCCACCGGCACCATAACTTTGTACCATCCAGCCACCCCACGCCAGGATAAGGGGAGTAAACCCCCCCCTGTGATAGGGAGGAGAAGGGCACGGGAGAAGAAGGGTCCCCCAAGTATCATCCCCACACACCCTCAAAAAGATACGACTACAGATTTATGTCCCAACGATACCCGCATCTTGGGTACTTCACTCATCGCGATGTCCATTGTAAGAACGTTCATGCAGGACCTGTTTGTTGCGGGGTATCCGCAACAACCTTGCCCATACTGGAGCCCGAACCTGTAGCAGTCACAACTTCCACCAATGCTCTGGCCGCATCACGTTCAGCCCGCTGAGACTCCAAATCTATCCGGGGGGATTTCCTGCCTTCGCTCTCTGATTTGGCCCCTTCCAGCTCTAGGGGCCCATCCCGCTGCACCACCACTCTCTGCGTTGATCTAGAGCTTTTTCTGCGTCTTCTCGTACGACCACTACCAGCTCCACCTTCAAGACGCAGAGAGGATCTAGCCACCACCCGCCCCCCCCCCTCAGCACCCTTCCCTCTTCATGCACCTCCAGCCAATCCCACACCTCCGGCGTTGTAAAAAAATGCGTACGTTCGTTATGGAGGACTTTCAATTTTGCTGGATAGAGAAGCATATACTGTAGGGTCATGGCTCGCAATTTCTGCTTCACCCCGAGAAAGGATGCCCTCTGCTGTTGAACCATGCGGGTGTAATCCGGGAAGATGCGTATCTTCTGATTCTCAAACGTTGGATCCCCCTCTCGACGTGCTGCCCTAAGCATACAGTCTCT
Organism: Calotriton arnoldi; assembly: GCA_963921515.1. NCBI lineage: Eukaryota > Metazoa > Chordata > Amphibia > Caudata > Salamandridae > Calotriton > Calotriton arnoldi. The sequence continues at coordinate 123,384 of CAWUFW010005793.1, read as the reverse complement.
ATCCCTGTAGTTTAGGATCCAAGCGATGAGGGTCCTAGGTGGGGCCCGCGGGGGCGCAGCGAGCGCCCGATGCGCACGTTCAATAATGAATACGGAGGAAAGCTCAGCAGTGGGCAAGGCCTCCCTAATCCACTTTTCAAGGAAGAGTTCCGGCTCCTTCCCTTCCGCTTTCTCTGGAAAACCTACGAAACGCAGATTACATCTGCGGGACCTTCCTTCCGCATCCTCCACTCGGCGCTCCAGGGACAACGTTTTTTGCGACAGCTTGGAGAAAGACACCTTCAGGGCAGAGACCTCGTCTCGCAACTCACTGACTGCCTGCTCCGTGGCCAGTGAGCGTTCTGCAACAGTGCGGAGATCTGCCCTAAACAGCCGCACATCCTGAGAGACTGCATCTATCTTCGCCTGCACTCTTGCACTAGAGGATTCAATTGCAGCCAAAATCTGGGATCTCGTGGGCTCAGGCTGCGCCGCATCTCCGCCCGCCGATGTCCCCGGAACCACAACAGTCTTTGGGGGCACACTCGAAGCTGTATACTGATCCATCTTTGTTTGCTGAGCAGCTCTCTGCAGGCGATCCTTGCCCATCTCTGGGCACCCCACCCGAAGCGGTCACCAACCTGCAGCCACCTCACCTCTCACTAGCACACTATTTGTGGGCCGTGCCTCGTGCCGCGCACACAGGCTAGCAGCTCTGTAATCGTTCAGGATGTGTGTGCAGGCACCCAGCACCCACCTGTGGGTCTCAGTAAATACAGGCGTCGGGAGCCCCGATGTAGGCCAGAACCGAAAATCCACTAAGGGCCGCAGTCACAGCACCTGCACTCTCTGCCGGCTCTCTCCTGCGTCACAGACCGGGTCCCACTATCCAGTCTCCTCTCGTGGCAGAATACGCAATATCACAGTGTCTGCCGTCGCTTTACTCCCCTCCTGGAACCACCTTCCGCTGATATAGGGGCCAACTTGTGCAACTCCTCAGGGCCCCGGGGGGGTCCCCGCGCCTTGGCACCGCAGCGATTCCGTGAGTAGGGCGGGGGAGGGGCAGGGCCCTTGCAGCAACAACCCCCGCCTGCGGCGCTAACACCTCCAATGGGCCCCAGATACCTTCTAATACACTGAGGGTGAGTTAAGAGTGGGCCCACCTCGAGCCTTATACCGCCATCACAGCCACCCGACTGCACTCCTGTGCGCCACAGGTACTAGAAGCCTGGTCGGGAGCGCCGTCCGTCCATCGGTCTCATCACGTGGCCACTCCCTTGGCCCACCGCAGGCCTCAAAGAGTCTCACGGGGCGACCCCCTCTCCAGGGCAAAAGGCAGCCCAGGCCAGCCGACACCACAGCAGTACAGCGCCCCGCCCCCGAGTCCGAAGGCGGGGGGGGCTCCGCAACCAGGCCGCAATCTTCTGGTAGCCACATTCCGGGCCCACCTCAGGATGCAAAGCGCCTCACAGGGCAGCCTAGGGCCAGCCGTCAACGCAGCAGCACAGCTCCCCTGCCCCCGAGTCTGGATGCAGAGGGGCTCCTCGCCCAGGCTGCAATCTTCAAGTGGCCAGACCCACCTCAGGCCACGAAGCGCCTCACGGGGCAACACCCTCTCCAGGGCAAAAGGCAGCCCGGGCCAGCCGACCCCCACAGCAGTACAGCGCCCCCGCGCCTGCGTCTGAAGTTGGGGGGGGGGGCGCCACGACCAGGCCGCAATCTTCTGGGAGCCACACCCCGGGCCCACCCCAGGACTCAAAGCTCCTCACTGGGCGCCAGTCTCCGGTCTCAGGGCCGCCGATGCGCAGCCGGTAGGAGACCTCGGTTGCTCCCGCTGGGAGTATCGCGACCCCGCGGTGCCTCTGCTCGCACCAAGACCAACGCCAGCTGGGACGACTCTCGCGCCTCTCGCGATCCGCAGTTCGCGTCGCGGCCACACTTGCAGCGGCTCTCCGGTCACCGCCCATATTTTCGGCCAGGACGGTCCTCCAGGAGCCGGACCGGGAACCGAGTGTCTGTCTTTCCCTCCGCAGCCAAACGGAACACTTTGTTGGCGTGGGGCGAGGGACTGGCAGGATCTCTTTAATAATTTAGTGTGGGCGGGCACGGAGCTCCTTTAGGCAGCGTCCGCCCCCGTCGCCATCTTGGCCACGCCCCCTCACTGTTACTCTTACTTAACAGTACTGAATTTATCTTGTTAGGAAGGATTAATTACCCTGACGCTATTGAAACTCATGCCCTGCAAGTCAAAGGAAGATGTCAGCAGTTACAACTAAACTCAAAGTGCTTTCTGATCAGGTTCCTGTTATGGAGACCGAAAAGCACAGGAGGAACAGGTAGAGATTAATGTGAGAGAGATTCTATCCTACCTCATCAGGGCCCTGTGTTGTTCCCCCTCAAGACTGTGCAAACAAACAGGCTGCTGAAGCGTTAAAGCTATAGCACTCTAACCATGAACCATCACTAGACATTTAATTGCACTCCTTTCCTGTGCTGTGTACACAGAAAGGACCTGCAGCGACCACAGGGGTGGAGGCAGGAAGAGCAGATACCATTGCCATATGTGTAAAATAACACGTGCAATTTAAAAGCCTTTGAGTGTCAGCTGTCATGACCGCAGCCCTGTGAGTAGAAAGATTTCAAGGCTCTCTGGGACCATTTCTTTCATAACACAAAGGAAAGGCTCTCGGGAAATAAATGTCGTCTCACTGTGTTTGACTTCTAGACATTCTGTTGAAGAGCCGTAAACCTGAATCACACGAGGCTCCCATCCTTCTGGTGCATGTGCGAAGGATAGGCTGTCAATGCCACGCTTCCTCAGTAGATTTCATTTGTAAAGGTATATCAATAAATAAGGAAATCTGTGAGGTACTCAGCCTTGTTATCTCAAAGTCTGTTATCAAGTCCTGTGTTTATACTGAATAAGCAGCTACATATGTCATTATCATATAATTTTTTTTTATTGATGTCATAACTACACTTTCACTATTGCTTTATTAACCTTCTTGCTTTCTCAAATTTGCTTGAAAGTGCAGCATTTGCCCCCCTGAAACCCTCTTATGACTGTCGGACTCGCTCGCCCGCCACAGGTCACTCATCCTGAACATTTATGCCCCACCCCTTTCAAATGTCACTAGCGGCCACTGACGGTACAGGCGATTAAATTCTCTCCTAGTGGCTGGACCTGGGTTTTGCTGGTATCCAAAAACTTCAATCAGAAACAGTTAGGCATGTACTCCTGTCAGGAGTAAATCCTCTTCCATGATGTGGAATCGGAAGAGAATGCTGCCTGGGGAAAAAAGGAAGAAGTATAATTGCACGTAAAAGGGAATTAACAAAACCTTCTAAAGAGAATGACTGCAATCCTTCGAGCAGCCCTGATTTCCAAGATTTTTGCTTTCCTAGGAAAACCTTTGTGTATTACTTTCAGTATGTTATGAGGAAAAAACAAACAGCCTAAATGAGAATGTATGTTTTTGTGATTGAAAGCTGAAAACCTGGCCACCTGAAAACCTTTGCTTTCTAAGATGCACTTTCAATTCTGCTGCAGATTGACAGTGTAAAATTTACAAGTGATGGAGGGAATGCTTGAATGAATCTCAGCCACTGGTAATTACTCAGGGCTGCATCCCAGTCCATCATAATTTTGCACAACGTGCCACCTCAGTTTGGACCCAGCCATATGCAAATCAGTCTTGACCCAGCTCCAGGGAGAACAGTCCATCCTGGGCTGTCAGGCATATGGCCTGAATTTGAGATTTTGATACTTGGTAGGAGTGCAAATCACTCGGGCGAACTCTCTCAGTGGCTACTGAGCTTGGTCCCTGGTCTACCCTCCGCCCACATTGAGCTTCTTAGAGTAAACATTGATTCCAATCTCCAGTTGACTGCTCAAGTTGCAGCCGTCATCTCGCCTTGCATCTTTCTCCAGGCTGAACAGAATCCTCCCTTACTTGACCTTGGAAAGACAGTGGGCAGCAGTCTCCACGTTAATTATATCCCATATCGATTACTGCAGTGCAGTGTATATTGGCATAAATACGATTTATTGATCGATTCAAAATTGTTTATAACCAAGCAGACCACCTCATTACCCTTTCTCTGTGTCACGATAGGGCCTTCACTCTTCTGAACCAGATTTACAGGATTCCTACACAATCCTGTGTTCATCATGCTTTTTTTTCTTAATTCTGCCCCTACTTTTGGGTCCTTCTGTATTGTACTTCAGACAGCTGTGCTTGTCTAATCTCACTGAGCTGGACGTTACTTTTATTTTTAAAGCAAAAACTGCTGTGATGCGTTTTCCTATCTTACTCACGCTCTGTGGAGTGCTTCCCGCTGCAGTTTAAGACTAGAGGCTCCCATCGTGCATTCAGAAAAAAATATCTAGTTTCGGACACTAATCCGTTTTCATCTGACCTTCTTACCTAGAGCCATGAGACCTCCAGGAATAAGCTCTTGGCACAACCTTTCTATATAGGATAGCATATTAGACAATGTATAACACATCAGCCAGCAGCTTGGTTTTTCTGCAAACACTTGGGGGCCATAAGTAGACCTGAGCCTTTTCAATGGCACGATATGCCACGCTGCAGGTTGACATTTATGGCAGGTACTAGACCGCTGTTCACCACTATATCCTTTGTAGCGTTCAATTGAACATTTTATAACTGGCAGCTATGGGAGAATTTGCATTGTTTTTTACAGTCGGAGATGTACATGCTTTAGTTGGCAATAATGTTAGTCCTCAAAAACTGCATAAGAACAATGAATCCAGACCCTGTTGCCCTAAATCACGTGGATACTATTGAACATGGTCTTTCTCTCCTGTAGCACTTCCTCGACTCCTCTAGTTGTTTAAGGATCAGAAACATTTGGTTTTAAGGCATGGGCAAAGTAGGCAAGTGCCAGGGACTCCACATCCAAAGGGACCCTCTGGTAAAGTGATAGGGCATCCGAAGTCCCTCCATAACAGTGGTGTGCATAAAACACAGATACTTTTTTATTTGACAACTGGGCGTGCCTGCTTCAAAGAAGCTTTCTGTGCATGCTTGTCCTGCCCAACCTTAACCCTTGTATTAAATAGAAACATCTGGCCAGATTTGCAAGGAGTTTTTAAAGTCACAAACTCCCCAATTTGCAGTTTTCCACAGCAAAAAATGTCTGCAGTGTACTAAACCTTTTTTTAAAGTCAGTAACTTTTTACTGACTCCTGAAATATGTTTGGAAATGGACAAGGAATCGCTATTTGTAAGGGACCAATAATTTTGGTGTGTTTATCATTCAAAAACCATACATCTTCACTGGGTAATCCGAATACCAAAGCGCTCTGCACTTCCTTGGCAGGATACACTCTTAACCATTCAGTGCTTTCCCAAAGTGTCTCTTCTCACTCTGTAGCATGACATGGGAGTTCAGGAATCACATTGTGGCAACATAGATCCATCCATGCAGCCACCTCAGCCACAAAGAAGGCTTCCAAATAGCAGTCCCTAACCATGTGTATCAATGGTTTAGGACAGAAATAGCGGTCATAAACTACAGAAAAGTTACTAATCCTCATGTAGGGGTGGTGACTTTCCCTTCTGTGAAGGTTAAAAAAAAAATGTTAGGAACTATGCAGGTGTCCAAGAGACTACTGCAAACTCTCAAACTAGCATAAAAAACATTTCTTTTTATACACAGCTTGGCTTCCTTCAAAGGAAGATGAGCAGCATTAAAAAACAAAAGGTTTGCTTAATTTAAATGCGATCAGACATGGTGGCCGGCTGAACACAGCACACCACCACGCCTTCAAACGTAGTGAGCCGTAATGTGCGACCTACCCCACTAATATTCATGAGGTAGGTCGAATTGCGACCCACTATGATTTTGATTTGTAAGAAATAATCTACTTATTAGTAGATAAGTCAGTTCTTAAAAATATTTACTGGCTGCAAAAATATGGGTCGCTTACTGTGACAAGTATTTTGCGACCAGATCCTTGTACAACTGGCCCATCATTCTCTCTCTCTTTCACTTTCACTTTCTTTCTCTTTCTCTCTCTCTCTCTCCCCCACCTCTTCTTTCTTACCTCTAACGTTGCTTCTCTTTTTCACTCTACCTTTCTCTTTATCTCTGTGTACTTACCTCTCTCTGTCTCAACTCTGTCTACCTCAACCTCATTAAACCCCTGTCTTACTCTCTCACAACCTCCCCTCTTCTCTCCATCACTCTCTGGGAATGCCTTTGCATCTCAACCTCTCTACCAAACCCCTTCTATGCACCTCACTGCTCTCTTTCCATTTCGTCTTTCTCCATCCCTTCTCCATCTACTTCACCTCTCTTTCAAACTCATCTCCCTCCCTCTTTACTCCTCCGCTCTATATTTCTCTATTTTTCCCTTTTCTCCCCCTCTCTATCAGCTCTTTTTCTAACTCACCATTATGTACCTCATTTCTCTCTGCCTCGCATCTCTCACTACCTCATTTCACTCACCCCATTTCTCTCTTGCTACTAAACTGCTTTATTTAGCTCACTGTTTATTTGTTACCTCATCTCTCCACTTCCCTCTCTTTCATTTCTACCTATGTTCCCTCTACATCACCTCTTTCAAGGTCTTCCTCCTTTCTCTAAATCTACCCTTTTCCCTCAGTACCTCCTCCACTCACTCTCTGCAGTTTCTTCCCTTTTCAACTCAACCTCTCTTGCTCACCTCTCTCTACTTCTTCCTCATTATGCATCTCTCTACCTCGCAATTGTCTTTCTCTCTCTCTCTCTCTCCTTTTTAGGTCTCTTTACCCTTCATCGTGCTGCCTCTACCTATGTCTCTGCTTCACTACACTCTTTACCAGGCCCATCCTTATAGGCCTCTTCTCATTTTACCATATACATACCTCATCCCTTTTTATCTTACATATTTTTCTCACTACCTCATCTGTTTACCTGTCTAACTCAACCACTCTTTGCGTTACAAAGTTCACTTACATACCTCTCTTTCTGCCTTGCTTATCTCTCTACCTCACACATCAGTATACCCCACCCCTCTGCCTCGCCATCTCTCTTTATTTCCTTATCCATTTTTCTTTCTCTCTCTAGGTCACTCTAAAACCTTCTCTATCTCTCTACCTCTGCCTCTACTTGCCTCTTTTTTTATTCCTATGCCCCCTCTTATAATTTGCACAGTACTGAGGAAATGGTACAATCGCATATGATTTTACTTTTACCATGCAGTAATATTGCACCAGCACCATGCACTTACTAGTAAAACCTTAAAATGGGGAATTATCTCACCATTAGAAACAAGCATTTGCAATGCAATCGGTCTCGCCTTTGGGACCTTATATGTATTTAGCTATGCAGCACATTAGCCTGGGTGCTGAAACATCTACTGTTCTTTAACATGGAGGGAAAGTAAGCTCCAAACTGCGTGACATGCCAGGTATGGGAACACATGGAGAGAAATATTGCCTTTCAGCGGGAAATGGTATAGTCCAAAGCTCTGTTTTTAATATAAAATCAGGGCCTTCAGTGGTCATATTACTGAAAATACAAGATTTGAAAAAATTTTTTATTGTCTATGGGTGCTCGTGGAAGACATTTGCTATGGACTGGAATCTAGAGAATGCTGAAGTGATTCTGGTATTTTACTGACCTCAGCTGGTCATTTTCTATCAAGAAAGTTAAATAGAGGCAGTTGCCAGAAAAATTTTAAAAAAGAAAGTCTCTCAGCATAAAGCAATTCTGGTATTTTACTGACCTCTGCTGGTCGTTTTCTAGCAAGACAGTTAAATAGAGGCAATTAAACAGAAAACAAGTCCCTAAGCGGAAACAGACAAGTCCTAGGGCTGATCTCCAGAGCCCACAAAGTACATACACATATAAGTATATAATAAGTATATACTAAAGTATATACAAGAGGTCTCGAATGCTCGATCTAAAAAACAGAATGACACATAGCTGCTGCTGCAGCCAAAGTCTCCTGCAACTTTTCAAGCTCAAACCAGGTTCTCTCACACCCGGAAAGCCTAGGTGTGGAAAAACCTAACAACTCAGAATCAGTTTGAATGAAATTCCATGAGGTAATTCTGCTTCTCCTGACTACTAATCAGGATCTATGTATCTTTCTCTCTTACTACCTCACCATTCTCTTTTTAACTTACTTATGTCCCTAACTCACTTATCGTTCTATCGTAACTACTTTTCTCTTTCTACTTCACCTCTCTCCTGTGCCATTCTCTTTACCTCTCTGCCCTACTCCTGTCTTCTATGCCCTCCCATTCCTCTTATTCAATAGAGCTGGAGGTCAGTGTCTAGTTGAAGAAGTATACACATAGTAAGAGAAGAGAAAGAAATCCAGGGGCAGATAATTAAGGAGAAAACTATTCACTTTTACCCAATGTAACGGTGAAAATCCTGGTGGCCATGTATTGATATTCACATTGCATCGTCCGTGCCAATTGTGAATGGAAATTTATTTATGAACATACATCATTTAAAGCCACAATTTCAACTGCATTAGTCCACTAGCATCCACTAAGTCATCCTTACCAGGTAGAACAGGGGTTCGACATTGAATTCCATATTAAAATATTGTTGAAGCAAGAACAAAAAAATCTAGTTCAAAGCGACAGAAGAAATGGATTTATCAGTGCTTGTTCAAACTTTCTTTTGGTCCTCTTTCTTTGGACACGTCTGGCAGCTTGAACTTTTGGCTGGTTTTTGCATGCCCCTGTTTCTGAAAGTTTAACCTATAATTTAGTTTTGTTTAGCATCACAAGAGGTACCTGAAAATGGGTAATATATTCAAATTTGCTCCAAACCGGAGGCCCCAAAAGATGTCTTGAATAAGGCCACAAAAAATCTTAAGATGGCAATATAATAAATCTAATCAATTCAAACCATCTTGCATTGATTTTGTAAAAAAAAAAAACGGTTTATGTAGTTTTCTTCCATTTTCTTACCTTTATGCAAGTAGTAACGTGCAAGTAACTGACATGCAAGCAGTAATGTTTCATCTTTTGTCAATCAATAATTATCTAGTACTCATGCCCTCAATTACGTCTTCTTTGATTCAGCTTAGCATTGTGTTCTGCCTGGTTTAAAGTCTGTGCCTGATCTACCGTTACAGTTTGTGATGTGTATTGTTCCAACCCGCTCTGTGTGCCTACTTCCCCTATCATTTGCTGGAAACTCTTTTTCAGTATCCTGGTTCTTCATCCTAGTGTTGCACAATGGTACTCACTTTATTCAATCCCAGTCTCAAACACATGTTGACTGAGTACTCTAACACTACTGAAAACATTTATGGGTTAAATGTAGTGGTTTATATAGCTCATATACTCATTTATATAGCGCTTACTACCCCTGACGAGTCGTCAAAGCGCTTTTTCGGCGAGCGGCATGCCACTCCGGAACCCATAAAAGATTAGTGGTGAATTAATATAGTGAAATTTGAAATTAATTTGAGCGGTGGACAGGTTAGTCTGTTATTAGGATTGAGAAGGATAGTGAAGGGATAGAAGAGGAAAAAAGTTTGCATTTATATAGCGCTATTACCCCTAATGAGGTTTTGAAGCGCTTTTAGGCGATAATGGTGTAATGTTAAGAATACATCCATGTGCGGATGTTACATTTTCATCAACCACTAATGTGAATACGTAAAGCTTAGGTGCGCAAATATCTTTGTGAATTGGGTTCAACTGGAGAATTAGTTAGAAATGAATATAAATATTGTAGGATCACTATAAACAATAGTGATATGATGAGCATTACCAGAGGCACTTGTACCGTTCGAGTTCAGTTCAGTTTCTTTATTGCTGATTAATTACAATCTTAAAATAATCAGTTATACTTAAAAAATAATCAAACCATCGATCAAATGCCATTTCAAAAGGCTTACCTAAATGAACCATTCATATTCTGAAATATTCTACTGCTCAGCGTTAAAAACATCTAAGGCAAACTAATTACTTCCATGCATCATAAAAGCGAATTTACAAAATGTATTCTTGCATTATTCAATTATATGGTCCATAAATTTAACACAACATCCTATTATTAGTGCCACTTAACACAAATAATGTTGCTTCTCTGCAGGAGCAAGACTGTTTCTGTTAACACAATGTCTTAGTCATCTGCAACGTGCTTTTAATAAATAAGAGCAAATACAAATTATATGTATCAAATTGTATCTTTCTGCATTACAAAAGACACAACCAACCTATGTGGGCAATTCATAAAAATCAAACAATAGAGAACAAAATCTAATAAACTTTGACCTAATTCTGCCCAAAAGTGTTTGATTTAAGTAAGTTGGTAGCATACCTGGACAATAACTATTAATAGTATACATAGACAACTTTTTCGATTGACCTCGAGCAAGTCTAACCATGATCTATTAACTGCCAAAGCCTTGGCTGCTGCCTGAAACACATACACACTTTGTGCTAGCGGTAGGCGAGCCAACAAACAGGGAGTAACTGTGCACAGGCCCTGAAAATATGGGACATGTAAATCATGCAACAAAGGTCATGTTAAAATACGATAAAGTATCCGCCAAATGTGTTTAAACAAATCTGTGTCTTTAACATACGGAAGCGATTCACCTTTGTATTTGAGATTACATTACTCTAATGGTAGTTTTTAAACATTAACTTAAAAAAATTCCTGTCCCCTCCTCCCTTCTGTGTGTCATTAGTGATCTAATAGGCAAGTCAGCTAGCATGTTTCCTATATGTGCCATCGATTTTTATTACAAAGAGAGCAAAATTATAGTCTATTTAACAAAACACAAGAGTTCTTATACAGCGCACGTCGTGAATGCACATATTTGAAGGTAGTCTAATTTGTGATAATGAATAAAGAAAAGAGGCTCCGTGAAATAAAATATTTGCATAGAATTACTCAACCTGGTCAAGGGAAAGCTGGATTTCTTGTTTCACATTGGGCATTTCAGCCACTAGATTGGTATCTCTTTCTTTACCCTGTTTTACTTCACAGGTTTATTCTTTGTCTTTAATTGTTGTGCATGAGGTTAGAGCTTGTGTGACAGGCAGATGCCACATGAAAGCTCGGCTCGTTTTGGGCTTGAGGGTCCAAGGGGACCTCGAGCTGAGCCAGCCATCTGGCTCGAACACAGTGGCGTCACTAGGGGGGTGCGGACCGCACCGGGTGACACCATCACATGGGGTGACACCTTTCCCAAATGAGACTATTTACTAAATAGTCTCATTTGGGAAAGGTGTCACCCCATGTGATGGTGTCATGGGGTAAGTCGCCGCACTGGGTGACACCAACCCTAGTGACGCCGCTGCTCGAACACACCTCGAGCTTTCGGAGGCTTGCCCACCTCGACTTTGTACAATGTTCCACTAGGTCTCCATATAAAGGATCTTTATAGACACCCTGAAATAAATCATCCAGGGATTTGTTTGGCCATCTCTATTTGGTCATCTTTTTTTGTTTAATGTCTTTACTGATTTTTTGAATAGTAAACACCAACAATGTACGTTACAATTTACTGTTATCAATTGCTATATTAACACGCATATGCCAGTTTTATTGCCGCAAGCTACAGTAAAATCTTTTATTTTTGGAGGGGATTTTGGAAATGAGGAGAACACCACTTTCTATATTTTGCACTACTAGGTCAGTCTGCTGTGTCACTTCACAGATAATAATTTGCACAATTATATAACTGGGGCACCAAACTAAGGGGGTCATTACGATGGCGGACGGAGTCCGTCCGCCATCGTGTCGCCCGCCATGCATGCGGCGGTCCCGCACACCAAATTAGGATGCGACCGCCACCATGGCGGTCGCATTTTGCAATTTAACATTGTGGCGGGTGCTGCTGACTGCAGCACCCGCCGCAATGTCAAAAATGCATGTTGTGCATTTCACTGCACTACGTGGCAGGCACTACACGGTGCCTGCCACTTAGTGCAATGAAATGTAGGGGGTACCCCCCCCAGTGCACAAACACCTACCCCCAACCCAAGGGGGACCCGCAATGGGCCCCCGAAACCAATCCCTGCCAGCCTTTCCATGGAGGTTTCGCTGCCAGGGAAAGGCTGGCTGTAGCCAGGGAAAGGCTGGCTGTAGCCAGCATCGTAATTTGGCTGATGGTGCCTGCTAGGCACCGCCACCATTTTATGGATGCAGACTGCTCTGCCAGGCAATCGTGACGATTGCCTGTGGCGGATCCGTGGCGGGTGTTCTTTGCGCCCGCCACGGTCGTGGTCTGGATCTGCCCGCCATCCTAATCTGGCGGGCGGTGAATCATCGATCGATGGCGGACGGATCGCCACCGCACAGCCACGCCATCATAATGACCCCCTAGGTCTCAATATGAATACACTAATGGCATCATATAATATCCATGCAAGGGAACCGACACTGCATACACAATTTAAGTATCGGTCTACAGATTGAGGAAAATTTGTGAAGGTAAAATAACTTCATGTTAAGCACCAGTTTGTGTTTACTATATTCCTCCTATATTACTAATATGTACAGTCCTTGTTCAGGGAGGTTTGTCATCATTTCCATGTTGAAGATCTTCCACGATAATGTCCCAGCTGGTCGCCACTATCCGTTTCATCTGTGGTTTGTTTCACAGTCATGGCCTGGATCTCTGCTTCTGCCCATTTATGTAATTCTTGCTTTCAGTGTTTGAATAAAGGGGCGGAGAACATGACTTCCAATTTTGCTCAATCAATCCATGTTATTCCCAATTCCAAATAACCTTCCATATCTCACATCTTAAACTAGGGGGCTCTGAAAGATTAAAGACACACTAGCAAAAAAACAAAACCTAGACAAATTAGTTTATCTGACTATGTAAATTCCATTGTTATCTGGCATTGACGACTAGATTGATGGAGAACCAAATACTGAGTGGAATAAAGAGAATTGGGCAAAATCATGCCATGCAGAGAGAGTATCTAGAAAGGCTATCAAGCCATATGAAAGTGATGGTAATAGTTTTACCCTAGCTACAGACAGGAAAGGAGTTACTCTGGAAAGGTAGTTTATGATATAAACATTTCAAGGCATAAATGGTTGAAATCAGTTTTGTTTTTAAGAAAATGTGGTGAACACAAAAACCACCACATACCTTCAGTCAAATGCCTAGATAATTATAAGAATTGCATATTTCAATAATAAGGACTCCTGACCTCCATTTGTTTTCTCATGGTCTCCAATTTAAAAGTCTGTTGGTGTTCTGACATTAATAGCTTGTTTCTAAGATTGTGGCTGCTCGATGTTAATAAAGAACTGTGAATCCCAGTAGGCGTTTGATCACAACTCATATTTCCCAAAACTAGGAGTCACAGTCTCCCTCTGTGCGACACACATTGCCTTAATGTTTCTTACCCATAAATGTTCCAGGATTGGGTTATCTGTCTGCTTTCAGATGGTTTACAAAATTCTAGAACTCTCTGTCATTGCGTCGTTTGCGTTGAGCCCATAAAGTTAGCCACTTTGTATTGGTCACATCTTTTTTATATTCCCAAACTAATTGTTTATTCTACCTTTCTATTTTGTTAATCTGTTATCTTGTTCAAATATTTGGTTTAATTCCTGATTTGATTTTCTTCCCTTTTCTTCAATATTTCCTATTGCATGAAGCACACCAGATGTAACCATGGAGGGTTCTGCCTCAAAAACGCCTGGCAAAGAATTCTTTACAAACTTCCAATTTACTTCAAGGTTCTTATTTTTGTTATCAGTCATCATAAAAGGTGCTGCATTTTAAATGTACCAAGGAGCTGTTTCCATTTCTTTATTTGGACAGATTTTTTATTTTTATTTATAAAGTTTTATATAGCGCGGACTTGACCCTAGAAGGGTATCAGAGTGCTTTGCAAATGGTTCAGTATTTAGAAAACAGCCAACCAAGAAACATAAACGCTGACAATATCCGTTGCAAATCAGGAGTAGGACAGTGAGTTAGAAACCAGGACGTAGACGGCGAGTGCAAACCCTGGTTGGAGAACTGCATCAAATCAGTATCCAGAGAAATGAATCAGTGTGTTCAGGGTAGAGTTTTGTTAATTAAAAGCAGTTTGTCTTCTTTTTTGAATGATGTGATTGAAGGGTTCAGTCTGACTTCTATGGGCCAATCCGGAGAAAGCTCATTTGTAGGTTTTCTTTTTCCAACATTTTTGAGGTTTCAACAGTAAGGTACTGGTGTTTCTAGATGGTCTGCCACCGCCAGACAATCTAGTTTATCAGCTAGGTACTTCAGTGTGTTGAAGTGGAGAGGTTTATGGGTCATGCAAGCAATTTTCAGCTGTATCCTTGCCTCATAAGGGAGCCGGTTTAGTGCCTTCAGTTCTGGAGTGATGTGGCTGTTCCTTTTGGAACCAGTGATGAGCCTTGCAGCAGAGTTAAGGAATGCCCTTAGTAGAGCCTTTTGCTTCCTCGCCCTAAGTGCGCCGGGTAGGCCCAGACGTGGGTCCCGGGCTCGCTGTGCCACTGGATTCAAGCTATCCTGGCTGATGAGGGGTGAACCCCGAAACCGGTCCTAGGATGCTTGTTTCCGGTCCTGCGAGGACCTGGCATGGCAGTTCGGGCTGGACTGTTCCCATGAGCCACAGGGTCAAGACTGATTTGCATATGGCCATGTCTAAACTGGGGTGGTATGGTGAGCAAAAGAATGATGGATTTAACCCAGATCTCTTGACTGGGGGTGAATGTTTTGATTTGTTCTGCATTCCGTCCATCAATAGTGTGTCTTTTGCTTCCTCGCGCTAAGTGCACCAGGTATGCCAAGACATGGGTCCCGGGCTCACTGTGCCACTGGATTCAAGCTATCCTGGCTGATGAGGGGTGAAACCCCGAAACCGGTCCTAGGATGCTTGTTTCCGGTCCAGGGAGGACCTGGCATGGCATTTCGGGCTGGACTGTTCCCATGAGGCACAGGGTCAAGACTGATTTGCATATGGCCAGGTCTAAACTGGAGTGGCATGGTGAGCAAAAGAATGATGTATTTAACCCAGATCTCTTGACTGGGGGTGAATGTTTTGTTTTGTTCTGCATTCCGTCCATCAATAGTGTGTCTTTTGGTTCCTCGCGCTTAGTAGAGCCAACTTGGATCTTGGCAGACATAGGGTTGCACTCCCATAGTCTAACTGGGGGATCACTAGAACTTACACAGCTGATTTAAGGTAATCGAAGTGGAGTAAGGGTTTTATTTTTCTTAGAATGTTCATTTGAAAGTTTGCTCCTCTGGTGGCTGAGCTCAGGTGTTCCTGCATGTTGAGATTTTTGTCAAGTATTATTCACAGTGATCTTGTGGAATCTATATGGTGTGGAAGGCAGTTGAAGGCTGTTACATGTTCCATCCAATCTTCGATGTCGAGGGATCGTTTTGGTGGGGCAATTAAGAGGAATTCGGTTTTGAGCAAGTTGAGTTTAGGGTCGCTTCTGGATAGCCATTTTGTTTTTTTTAGCAAACTTGTGTTGAGTAGACCGATATCTTCATGGGAGGAGATTTTTAGGTGTAGTTGGGTGCCATCTGCATACATGTGGTGTTGCACGCTGGAAAATTTCAGAATTTCTGTTAGAGGCTCCATGAACAGGTAAAAGAGAGTAGGTGATAAGGTAGACCCCTGAGGGATCCCTTAAGCAACCGATGTGGTAGTGGACAGGGATTAGTTAACCTTGATTCTTTGAGTTCTGTTGTGTAGAAATGAGGCAAACCAATTTAGGACAACCCCTGATAATCCCATTCTGCGTTCAAGTAAGTCAAAGAAGCTGTCATGTTTGACCATATCAAAGGCTGTGGAAAGGTCTAGGATTAGAAGGCAAGATTTGTTCTGACCTAGTATTTTAAGCACGTCATCAACTTTGTGTGAAAGGACTGTTTCCGTGCTGTGACTCTGATGGCAGCTGGATTAGAATTGGGCAATAAGGTGGAACTGAGCAATGTGATTGCATAGTTTGGTATGGATGCATTTCTCAAGGAGCTTTGCCAGAGAAGGAATGGTGGAGATGGGACAGAAGTTATCTGGGTTCATATGATCTGCTGTGGGGTTTTCTTAGAATGGGGGTTACCTGCTCTGATTTTAGGCAGTCTGGTAAAGCCCCTTAAAGTAATGAAGCATTCACTATCTTAGTCCAGAGAGGGAGTAAAGATTTTTGTATCTCATTGAAGATGTTAGCTGGTAGAGGGTCGCAGAAGTGGTTTGACAGTTTAAGTATTGTTAAGATATTAAGAGTGGCATTTGTATCCAAGGTTTTGAATGTGATCCACTATGCTTTGTTTTTTAGGGTGAGTCCTTGTAGGTCTGGGGGCTGAACAATCAGAGGTGGGCGTGGGCTATTTGGAGGTATCATTGGGAGGTGCTCGATTGTTGTTTGGAGATCATTTTCAATGTTTTTTGTCTTTTCAGGGAAGAAGGAGTCAAATATATTGCAGTTTGGCAGTGGATTGGATCCTATTGTGGAGGGGTTAGGTTGTTGAGTGGATTGATGTTTGATAATTTCGAACAATTTTCTTGGGCGATTTCTGGCTTTGTCTAGTTGAACTCTGAAGAAATTTGCTTTCGAGTTTCTGATACGTTTGTTGTAGGTGCTCCTCAGTGATCGCAGGTGTTCAAGGTGTTCTAGGGACGGTGAGGATCTCCACGCTCCTTCGGCTAGTCTCAGATTGTGTCTTTCTTCATTTAGACTTCCATTGTAAGATGGTTTGGGGACTTTAGTGGACAGTCTTTTTAGCTGTATTGGCGCGTATGTGTCAAGAATGGTCATCATGGAGTTGTTGTAGTGGTTTGTAAGGTCATGGACATCTGACCTGTCTGCTGGAGGAGGCAAGACATTATCGCTGAGGGATGTCAAACCATTAAGGTCTATGTCGCGAGTGTTCCTTTTCCAGTGCCTGGGTTTCTTAAGTTAAGGTTTGTATCCTCACTGATTCAGTGATGAGGAAGGTGATGCGGTGGTAATCTGTGTAGTCGCATGGGACAATAGAATCAAGTTGAATGAAGTTTGCCTTAGCAATGACTAGATCCAGGATCGCACCCTGGTTGTGCGTAGGGCTGTTGCAGATTTGGTTCATGTTGAGGTCCGCTAGGAAGAATTTTAGACTGTTAACTGAGGGGTCATTCCAATGAAGGTTGAAATCTCTGAGGAAGATCTGAGAGCAGTGTTGCATTACGTTGTCACTGATGATTTCCATGATTTGTTCGATGAATGAGAGGTTGTCACCTGGAGGGTGGTAGATCATGTGTAGTTTGCATAGTGGTTTGTTGTTACTCGCAATGTTTAGGCATAGGTATTCACATGAGGATAGCTCGGCGGTTTGTAACTGCTTCTCCACAATGTTATTGCAGTGTATGCAGGCAATGCCTTCAACCAGTCTGTTAGGTCTGTATGATTTTATAATGTCTTAGCTAGGTGGGACTAATGTGTCTAAGATTGGTGCAGAGGAGTCATTCAGAAATGTTTGTTAGGAATAAGAGGTCAAGCTCGTGTGCAAGGATGAGGTCAGCGATGTCAGTCGGTGTTTCATAGCCGATCTGCAATTTAGAAGCATGCATTTCAGGTGTGGTTTGGCTTCCACTGATGTTGTCTGTGTAATGGGGACTTGTTTAAGGTTGGACTTATTTATGTATCTAGAGTTAGGCCTAGGTTCTCTGTGTGGGTTTGAGGCATATGTTAGGATGGGATCCAGGTTGTCTGGGTTTTCGTGGTGTGCAGGAATATATGTGAGGATAAAGGAGTGAATGTCAAAGTCTGATAACGGATCCTTAAGCCTGACAGGCCTCGTGGAGGTGTTGGGGTAGGGTATAAATCGCCATCTTGTGAGAGGGGACAGCGAGATGGTTGCGAACCTGTTGTAAGGAGTGCTTGATGGCAGTCGTGTGTGGTATATGGAGGGTTGTGAGTGGATGTGCCTATTACTTTCTGGAGTCCTTTTGGGCCATCTGCTATAGGCCAGCTCTGATGTGATATTTATTAGGCTCTGTAGGTCAGACTTGAGTTGATGTAGGTCTTGTGTAATTTCATCAAGTCTGGATTCTATCAAGGCGTGGGAGCAGGTGGTTGTGGTTTGGGGCAGAGGGCTGGGAGGAAGGGGGTGCTATGGATTGTGTAGTTTGGCTGGTCTGAGTGAGATGGTGGGGGAGGTCTGGATGAAGATAGTTTTAGGCTTGTATTCTGAGATCGGGGGTAGGGTCAGGGTGGTGGAGATATTTTCCTCTCTGTGTGACTCGGTGGCCCTTGTAGCAGTGGCATGTGGGCGCGTATTGGTTTGGTGTTTGGGTGGGAATGACTCTGCTCCATCAGGAGGTGTGGAAGAGTTGGTATTGTGTGGGCTGATTGCTATGGTGGAGTGTGTGGGGGATAGGGGTGGACAGTTTAATGTGGCTAGGCTGTGTGAGGACACTATTTTGGAATACTGCGGGTCGTGTGTAGATCTGGGATGATCTTGAGAGGGGGCTGAGTCCTAATTAGATACTGCATGTTTGATGATAGGGAAGAATTTGTTGAATACATCTAGGTTGCTGTCTGATGACTCAATGAGGATTATCCCATTGTTTTAAATGGAGATGGTTATTTTTGCATTGAAAGCGGGTGATGGCCATGTGAAGTTTTCCTGGATGTAGAGATCAAGAGCATCAAGGAAAAGGCTTTCCTCCATTGAGCTCTTTTTGTGTGTGTAGAAGATGAGATCATTTATTAAGGTTCCTTTAGATGTGCAGAAGTAGGGTTCAGAGATTAAGGTTTCTGAGTGCAAATTGAGAAGTCTGTGTTTAAAGTTCTTGGAGGTCTTTTTTGTTAGATTAGGCAGGTATTTAATTTGGTTCACTGACAAAATATCGATGTTAAAAATATAGAAGTAAAAATATTGATGTAAAAATATAGAATGCAAAAATATCGACTCCTATATTTAAACAGGTAAGTACAAAAATATCGAAAAAATATTGATGTAAAAAATATAGTTGTACAAAATATCGAATTTTTTATATATATATATATATATATATATAATAAAATAATGAATATTAAATATGTTAAATAATAAAATTAATATAAAAAATAAAGTAGATTTAATATAAATTTTAAAAATATATAATAAATACAGTTAATTAAAGAAAGTTAAACACACATACATAATTCATATATATTTACTTTAAAACAATTAATAAACTATTAATTTAAATTTATTTTATCATTTTAAAATTATATTAAAAGTTTACAAATATATGTCTGTGACACCTTTTAGATTCTATGCACTGATATCATAATGTACATTTTACTAGTATGCTGCTATTGCTTATTTTGTCATTTTAATATAACACTTTTGCACTTTTTTAACCATTAGGGTGGCACTTCTTGTCACTGTATATTTTTCTGAAATAATCATAGAGAGAATTCCAAAGGCCCACTTGGGCTTGACTTTCTTTTTCATGCACCAGCACTTTAGGTATAAGTCAGAGGGTTCATGGCCTAGCCGCGAATCAACAGAAATATTTAGAAGGATATGACCCACATAAGACATGAAACATTAATGTTTGTATGATTTGGAAGCAGATTTTTTACTGAATTTATCGTGCTTTGTCATATCCCATTCTAAACTCGGTATATTTATTGTAAATGATGACCTGTTACCCAGGGTTTTTTATTGTATAATGTATTAAAAATTGGTTTTTTAATATTTTGAATCAATTATTTAAATCAATTATTTAATGTTTTTATCATTATGAATCAATGAGGTAATTTCTAATATTTATGCCCACTGGGGCGAAATAATCTTTTGTACTTGCATTTTACTGACTGCTCACTAAGAGAGTGGTTTTTATTCATGCAAGTTATTTACCAGACCTCGATTCCAATGATTTTTTAAATATTTATGAAAAAAATGAATATTTATAACAGTTGTGACTTTTACCTTTCCTAAGTAAACCGTGATTAGGACGTTGTCTGGTTGCCTATGAACTGATTTTTCTATGTCTATGATTTCAGCAGTCACGTGTTATTGCATTTGCACTTTAAATGGTGGTACACTTCTCAAAAGTGTCATGTGATCAAGGCCTCCTGAAGGCCGAAACGCGTCATGGAGGTGGTGTTGGGCGTTTAAAGAAATAAAGAACTTTGCACTTAGACCTGGGTTTGCATTCGTCTGTTCCTGTGACATTTGGTGTGGTACGGCGAAGTTTCCAGTATATATATATATATATATATATATATATATATATATATATATATATATATACCAATAACATAAAATCTAATTTAAAAAAATTCTATTATTAATTAAATCATTAAACTATTTAAAAATCTTCAAACTTAAATTTCCCACTCCAATGAGTGCAACAGTAGGGAAAGTGTTGGACAGTGGTGGCTGGCAGAGGGAGTGCTGTGGGGCGGTGAGGGAGGGGCTGGGTGGGGGGGGTAGTGGAGTCGGACATACGACGGGCAGGAGTAAGTAAGTAAATAAATAAATAAAAATATTTACCTTGCGCTCGCTGCATCGCCAACTCGGCGATGCAGCGAGCGCAAGGTAAATAGTTTTATTTATTATTTACTTACTTTACTCCTGCCCGTCATATGTCTGACTCCACTACCCCCCACCCAGCCCCGCCCCACTGCCCCGCAGCACTCCCTCTGCGAGCCGCCACTGGTGTTGGATAGCAAAGGGGTAAAAATTGCTATTCCCACTCCAGTGAGTGCAACAGTAGGGAAAGTGCTGGATAGCGGAGGGGTAAAAATTACTATTCCCACTCCAGTGAGTGCAACAGTAGGGAAAGTGTTGGATAGCGGAGGGGTAAAAATTACTATTCCAACTCATGTGAATGCTACAGTAGGGAAAGTGTTGGATAGCGGAGGGGTAAAAATTACTATTCCAACTCCAGTGAGTGCAACGGTAGGGAACGTGTTGGACAGCAGAGGGGTAAAAATTACTATTCCCATTCCAGTGAGTGTAACAGTAGGTAAAGTGTTGGACAGCGGAGGAGTAAAAATTACTATTCCCACTCCAGTGAGTGCCACAGTAGGGAAAGTGTTGGACAGCGGAGGGGTAAAAATTACTATTCCCACTCCAGTGAGTGCAACAGTAGGGAAAGTGTTGGATAGCGGAGGGGTAAAAATTACTATTCCCACTCCAGTGAGCGCAACAGTAGAGAAAGTGTTGGATAGTGGTGGGATAAAATTTACTATTCCAACTCCAATAATTGTAAAAGTAGGGAAAGTGTTGGACAGCGGAGGGGTAAAAATTACTATTCCCACTCCAGTGAGTGCAACAGTAGGGAAAGTGTTGGATAGCGGAGGGATAGAAATTACTATTCCCACTCCAGTGAGTGCAATAGTAGGGAAAGTGTTGGATTGCAGAGGAGTAAGAATTAATATTCTCACTCCACCCAAATACCCTAATTAAATATCAATTACTTAATTAATACTAATGATCAACTAATTTTTAATTAATTCAATATAAATTACTTCCCCCCCTTTACCCCTATAAACCCCACAACGCACACCTAAAATTAATTACACAAATTCCATATTTAATTTTCAATTAATTAATTGATATTAATTAACAACTAATTATTAATTAAACAAATTACTTCCCCCCCCTTTACCTCATAAACCCCACAACCCACACCTAAAAAAATCACACAATTTCCGTAATTAATTTTCTATCAATTAATAATTAATTAAGAACTAATTATTAATTAATTGAAAATAAATTACTTCCCACCCTTTACCCCATAAACCCCACAGCCCACACCTAAAACAAATCACACAATTGCCATAATTAATTATCAATTAATTAGTTAATATAAATTAACAACTAATAGTTAATTAAACATAAATTTCTTCCACCCATTTCCCCTATAAACCCCACAACTGCACCTAAAAGAAATTACACAATTACCATAATTAATTATCAATTAATTAATGTATATTAATTAACAACCAATTAATAATTAATTACAAATAAATTACTTCCCACAATTAACGCTATAAAATCTAAATTAAATAAATACAAAATAATCATTAATTTATTATAATTAAATTACTTCCCACCCTATTCTCCTATAAACCCACAACCCGCTACAGAACTAAAAAATGCAAAATGTTATTAAAATAAAATTCATAACTACTAAAAATGTAACACATATATTAAAAAACATAAACAATACTTATACAAAAAACATACATCACATACATTTAAAATATAAACTAAAATACATAACACTAATTAGAAAATCGATATTTTAAACATCTATATTTTTACAAACAATATTAATGACTTCTATATTTTTAAAAACGTTATTTCTTACCTTAAATTCGATATTCTTGACCACAATATTCTTGCTGTCGATGTTTCTGAATCACGACATTTCCAACTCGATATTCTGTCTCAGCACCATTTAATTTTATAGGCATTACGGCCGTCGAATTCCAGGTTGGTATCGATGGCATAGAGTGAAACAGGATCCATGGCTGATATTATGCTGGATCCAAATAGACAAAATAGTAGGTATAGCTTTGTGGAGCCACCCAAGACCGCTGTGCGAGGTCGCCGCACCACACCACGGGTTGTTGGAAACACCAGGAAGGTCAGTGGCCCTCCAGAGAGAGGGCAGGTGTAGGCCAGATGCACTGTCCTCTGACTTTGTGTTTTAATCCTGTTGCAGGGTCCATAGTGCCAAATGTATTAATATTTTGCAATCAATAATTAGCCCAACTCAATATAATTGGGCTGTGCACTGTTCTCATTCATGGCTCTATTTATGTTCTGGAATGAGTCAACAAACTAATCTAAAACAACTTTACGAGAAGATGAAAAATGGGTGTAAGGAATCTGGACAGTCAAACTGAATCTTATTGACAGCAAGCAGATTTATAGAATGTAAACCTGGTAATAGGGGCAACCCATCACCATCATTTACACCACTCGTGTCACAGCTCAACAATGTCTGTTTGAGAATGGGTATGACCCATATCCTTCATTTCCTTGTAGCGTGAATGTAGATATGGATCACTGAAAGGGTCATCTGACACTTTGAGTCAATCAAAAATGTTACATCTCGAAATTGTTAGCTTTCCATAATTGGAAATCTTCCATAAATCTGTTATTTTACATGCTAAGCAATGTGCCACATAAACACAGAGGCTGCCTTTTGCCTATTCATTACGTTATCTGTTGCAACTAAAACACTGTATTTTGCAACCAGGCACATTATTTAATCTTTAATGTCCACTTTTTCAGGCAGCAAACAATGTTATGCAAATTAATAAATTTGATCGCTCCCTCAGCTCTTACAATTTTTTCCCAGCTGGGTACATTCCACGAAAGGATTCATAGCAAGTTAAATTACAGTCAAAAACCTGAATTGAATTACTCCAGTTCAGTATTTCAAAGTTTCCCCACAAGTTGTATTTTGGTATAAACAATCATTGAAGTGGACAATAATTTTGCAGAAATGCCAAACTGATAAATACTTTGGCAGAAAGGGATGAAAAGTCATCTCCCCTGGGGATGGAGGGGGGGTGGAGCAAGCCCGGCTGCAAAACGGCTGCCACCCTGCGAGGCTCTGCCAGTCTGGCAAATTATCAGCACATACTCCTCTATTCGAGGTGACATCGACATGTGGAAATGGGCTGGCTGCCTTCCCATTAACCGCCGGCGGGGTGCCAGGATCTTATCTGGTGCTTTCTGGCCCAGCACAGCTAAGCTGCGGCCTGTGCGGGCCTTGCAGACCGGCTTAGATGGCGGATTGTGGGTAGGGTGCCCGTGCTGACTGTCCCCGGTGGCAGGTGAAACCTCTGAGCTGCCCAGGAGGCCGCCTGTGGTATCTGTTGCCCCCATGCGCATCCTGTGGCTCCTTCAGGGGGCACCTGTGGGGCAGGGGCTGCATTAGACTAGCCTGATTCCTCCTTGCATTGGGGGCGAGGCTGAGGAGCCCCTGCTGGGGCTTACGCCCTAGGTGAGGTGAGGTGAGCTTATTACCGGGGGCTGTGGTGTGAGGAGGACGCTGCATTCCCCAGCTTGCTGTTGAGCCCATCGTTTGGGAGATTCACATTTATTGGCTGCAACCGTGTATCAGAGCAATGGAGT
Organism: Calotriton arnoldi; assembly: GCA_963921515.1. Classification (NCBI taxonomy): domain Eukaryota; kingdom Metazoa; phylum Chordata; class Amphibia; order Caudata; family Salamandridae; genus Calotriton; species Calotriton arnoldi. The sequence goes on along the minus strand of CAWUFW010005793.1, from coordinate 99,350 downwards.
TGAGGGCTGGCTGGGGGGGTGGGGGTCATATCCTGCATTGCATTGCACGCCTAGGGGCCCCCGATACTAGTATAGATGCTGTTGACATGCCTGGACTCCTGCTGGACCTACGTATGCCTGGGGGAGACTTCTGATGGCTTATTGGATCTCTCACCTGATGGGGGCCCATGAAACACTCTGACCTGTGCGATGGGAAGGACATTTTTGCTGCTCTGCTAATGGCTCTTGCTGCGCTGTTGCATGCGTTGTGGGCCTGAGGTGGAAAGTTGCCACTATCTGGCTGTGGGGCCCCTGCTCTGCTCTCTTGTGATTACCGGGACCATGACACGATCCTCTGCACTGCACACAAGGGGAGAACTGCAGTACCAAGGTAACAAATTATTTTTTTACCCTGTCTTTACCCAGGCTGTTCAGTCTACCCATAGAGAGTTTCTTCCCATCAAGCGTCAGGTGGCAAAAGCCGACCTTTATCCGGCCAAACTTAGGGTCCTCCTACATAACAAATGCAAAAACAAGATTAATTCAAGCATTCCATCCATCACTGTTTTGTATACTTATTGTGTCACCCTAAGTGGGACGGGTATGCCCAGACATGTGTCCCATGCACACTGTGTCACTGAAACCAAGCTGTACCCGGCTGATGAGCACATAACTAGGGCAAAACAAGCCCTGGGTTGCTTGTGTTTGGGTTCGGGGAGGGCCTGGCTTGGCAGGTCAAGCTGGACTGTTCCTACTGGAGCATGGTCAAGACTGATTTGTATATAGCTGGGTCCAAACTGAGGTGGCATGGTGTGCAAAATAATAATGGATTGGGATGCGCCCCAAGTGATTACCAGTGGCTGAGATTGAATCGAGCATTCCATCCATCACTGTTATATATACTTATTGTGTACTCCTACATAGCACACTATTTCCCTGACTCCAAGATGGCCATGAAGTTCAGCTGTAAATGCATCTGCGGGATGGGTGTCCCTGATGTGAGAGCGGATGCTGAGCCTGGGAACCAACTCAGCGATAGTGAGTGAACATGACTGGCTCGACCACAACTAGGATCACACCCGGTCGGATGGGATTCTCCATCCCATTTGAGAATTGGAGTGATGCCTTTCTCACTAGGCTGCCCCTAGGATTTATTTCACTTGATTGTTCTCTTGTTGGTTCACAGGGGGAGGGGAACGATCTTCAATGAGATGGGGAAGTTGAAGTGGGTGGGGGCAGGGGGGCCTTTGTTTAACATCTCACATGCAGTGCATCTCTTACACCTAGGCGTGGAACACCAAATACCCACAGGAGCCAAGTGTGGCTTTCCGCCCGGCTCACTGTGCTCCCCACAGTGCTGGATGGCCCTGTGCGTAGACCTCTCATGATACTTAAAATTACACAACCATAGGTTGTGTTACCCTCATGTCCTGGAATATCCAGGGTAGAAATGACCCTACAAACGTCCAGCAGACGATGTCCTATCTTCGTAGACACAGTGTAGATATAGCCCTGCTACAGGAACTGCATTTAACTGACAGCACTAAGTTGTGCCTGTGGGCGGGCTGGATAAGAGAGGTTTAAATTTCCACTTACTTGGCTTATGCTCTGGGAGTAGCAATTTTTATCTGAAAGGGCCTTCAGTTGCATAACTTGCAGTCCCTATGTGATTCGGAGGGTAGATATGTTTTTCTACATTGCATCCTGCTGGACCTGAGGGTCACGCTTGCCAGTGCCTATGGCCCCAATGTGGATTCCTTGAACTCCTTTGCTTCGATTAGGAGCAGGATAGTAGCATTGGGGAATACTACTGTATTGTGGGGTGGTGATGTCAATGTGGTCCTTGATCCCCAAATGGGCAAATCTCACTCAAATTGGCGCCTGCACCCCAGGCTGCCACTTACCTATGTCGCTCCTAGCTGAGCAAGGCCTTGTTAACCTTTGGCTTACTAAAGGGCCTTGCAGCAGGGAGGGGTGTGTGTCACGCACTCGATGAGTGCATGGTCACGTATTGATTAATGGCTGCTCACCAGTGATGTTTACTCACACACAAGCAACATTAGACATTGCACCCATACGCGGTCGGATCATGCACCTGTGGTCTTCACACTCACTGCAATCGGGCCAGCAAGCCGAACCTTCATGTGGGGACTGTCCGCTAACACCCTCAGGGACTCCCTTTTTAGAGAGGATATTGGCTACGCCATTGCTAACTACTACAAACTCTGGCTCAGTTGCTTCCTCATGGGTCCTCATGGGTCCTCATGGGTCCTCATGGGTCCTTTGGGAGGCATTCAAGGTCTACATATGAGGCATTTTTATATATAAACAAACAGGCGTCTTCCATGATATACACAGACTGCTGTGATCACTGGGATGCTTGTTTCCGGTCCAGGGAAGACATGGCTTGGCAGTTCGGGCTGGACTGTTCCCATGAGGCACAGGGTCAGACTGATTTGCATACGGCCATGTCTGAACTGGGGTGGTGGAGTGAGCTAAAGAATGATGATGGATTAAACCCAGATCAGTTGACTGGGGGTGAGTGTTTGATTGGCTCAAACGTTCCGTCCATCATCCCCTTTTGTATCGCTTTGGTCGCCCTAAGTTGGCGGGGGTATGCCCAGACGTGGGTCCCTTGCTCACTTTGCCACTGGATTCAAGCAAGCCTGGCTGATGATGGCTGAAATGCCAGAAACCGGTCCTAGGATGCTTGTTTCCGGTCCAGGGAAGACATCGGCTTGGCAGTTCGGGCTGGACTGTTCCCATGAGGCACAGGGTCAGACTGATTTGCATATGGCCATGTCTGAACTGGGGTGGTGGAGTGAGCTAAAGAATGATGATGGATTAAACCCAGATCAGTTGACTGGGGGTGAGTGTTTGATTGGCTCAAACGTTCCGTCCATCATCCCCTTTGTATCGCTTTGGTCGCCCTAAGTTGGCAGGGGTATGCCCAGACGTGGGTCCCTTGCTCACTTTGCCACTGGATTCAAGCAAGCCTGGCTGATGATGGCTGAAATGCCAGAAACCGGTCCTAGGATGCTTGTTTCCGGTCCAGGGAAGACATGGCTTGGCAGTTCGGGCTGGACTGTTCCCATGAGGCACAGGGTCAGACTGATTTGCATATGGCCATGTCTGAACTGGGAGTGGTGGAGTGAGCTAAAGAATGATGATGGATTAAACCCAGATCAGTTGACTGGGGGTGAGTGTTTGATTGGCTCAAACGTTCCGGTCCATCATCCCCTTTTGTATCGCTTTGGTCGCCCTAAGTTGGCGGGGGTATGCCCAGACGTGGGTCCCTTGCTCACTTTGCCACTGGATTCAAGCAAGCCTGGCTGATGATGGCTGAAATGCCAGAAACCGGTCCTAGGATGCTTGTTTCCGGTCCAGGGAAGACATGGCTTGGCAGTTCGGGCTGGACTGTTCCCATGAGGCACAGGGTCAGACTGATTTGCATATGGCCATGTCTGAACTGGGGTGGTGGAGTGAGCTAAAGAATGATGATGGATTAAACCCAGATCAGTTGACTGGGGGTGAGTGTTTGATTGGCTCAAACGTTCCGTCCATCATCCCCTTTGTATCGCTTTGGTCGCCCTAAGTTGGCGGGGGTATGCCCAGACGTGGGTCCCTTGCTCACTTTGCCACTGGATTCAAGCAAGCCTGGCTGATGATGGCTGAAATGCCAGAAACCGGTCCTAGGATGCTTGTTTCCGGTCCAGGGAAGACATGGCTTGGCAGTTCGGGCTGGACTGTTCCCATGAGGTACAGGGTCAGACTGATTTGCATATGGCCATGTCTGAACTGGGAGTGGTGGAGTGAGCTAAAGAATGATGATGGATTAAACCCAGATCAGTTGACTGGGGGTGAGTGTTTGATTGGCTCAAACGTTCCGTCCATCATCCCCTTTTGTATCGCTTTGGTCGCCCTAAGTTGGCGGGGGTATGCCCAGGCGTGGGTCCCTTGCTCACTTTGCCACTGGATTCAAGCAAGCCTGGCTGATGATGGCTGAAATGCCAGAAACCGGTCCTAGGATGCTTGTTTCCGGTCCAGGGAAGACATGGCTTGGCAGTTCGGGCTGGACTGTTCCCATGAGGCACAGGGTCAGACTGATTTGCATATGGCCATGTCTGAACTGGGGTGGTGGAGTGAGCTAAAGAATGATGATGGATTAAACCCAGATCAGTTGACTGGGGGTGAGTGTTTGATTGGCTCAAGCGTTCCGTCCATCATCCCCTTTTGTATCGCTTTGGTCGCCCTAAGTTGGCGGGGGTATGCCCAGACGTGGGTCCCTTGCTCACTTTGCCACTGGATTCAAGCAAGCCTGGCTGATGATGGCTGAAATGCCAGAAACCGGTCCTAGGATGCTTGTTTCCGGTCCAGGGAAGACATGGCTTGGCAGTTCGGGCTGGACTGTTCCCATGAGGCACAGGGTCAGACTGATTTGCATATGGCCATGTCTGAACTGGGGTGGTGGAGTGAGCTAAAGAATGATGATGGATTAAACCCAGATCAGTTGACTGGGGGTGAGTGTTTGATTGGCTCAAACGTTCCGTCCATCATCCCCTTTGTATCGCTTTGGTCGCCCTAAGTTGGCGGGGGTATGCCCAGACGTGGGTCCCTTGCTCACTTTGCCACTGGATTCAAGCAAGCCTGGCTGATGATGGCTGAAATGCCAGAAACCGGTCCTAGGATGCTTGTTTCCGGTCCAGGAAGACATGGCTTGGCAGTTCGGGCTGGACTGTTCCCATGAGGCACAGGGTCAGACTGATTTGCATATGGCCATGTCTGAACTGGGGTGGTGGAGTGAGCTAAAGAATGATGATGGATTAAACCCAGATCAGTTGACTGGGGTGAGTGTTTGATTGGCTCAAACGTTCCGTCCATCATCCCCTTTTGTATCGCTTTGGTCGCCCTAAGTTGGCGGGGGTATGCCCAGACGTGGGTCCCTTGCTCACTTTGCCACTGGATTCAAGCAAGCCTGGCTGATGATGGCTGAAATGCCAGAAACCGGTCCTAGGATGCTTGTTTCCGGTCCAGGAAGACATGGCTTGGCAGTTCGGGCTGGACTGTTCCCATGAGGCACAGGGTCAGACTGATTTGCATATAGCCATGTCTGAAATGGGGTGGTGGAGTGAGCTAAAGAATGATGATGGATTAAACCCAGATCAGTTGACTGGGGGTGAGTGTTTGATTGGCTCAAGCGTTCCGTCCATCATCCCCTTTTGTATCGCTTTGGTCGCCCTAAGTTGGCGGGGTATGCCCAGACGTGGGTCCCTTGCTCACTTTGCCACTGGATTCAAGCAAGCCTGGCTGATGATGGCTGAAATGCCAGAAACCGGTCCTAGGATGCTTGTTTCCGGTCCAGGGAAGACATGGCTTGGCAGTTCGGGCTGGACTGTTCCCATGAGGCACAGGGTCAGACTGATTTGCATATGGCCATGTCTGAACTGGGGTGGTGGAGTGAGCTAAAGAATGATGATGGATTAAACCCAGATCAGTTGACTGGGAGTGAGTGTTTGATTGGCTCAAACGTTCCGTCCATCATCCCCTTTTGTATCGCTTTGGTCGCCCTAAGTTGGCAGGGGTATGCCCAGACGTGGGTCCCTTGCTCACTTTGCCACTGGATTCAAGCAAGCCTGGCTGATGATGGCTGAAATGCCAGAAACCGGTCCTAGGATGCTTGTTTCCGGTCCAGGGAAGACATGGCTTGGCAGTTCGGGCTGGACTGTTCCCATGAGGCACAGGGTCAGACTGATTTGCATATGGCCATGTCTGAACTGGGGTGGTGGAGTGAGCTAAAGAATGATGATGGATTAAACCCAGATCAGTTGACTGGGGGTGAGTGTTTGATTGGCTCAAACGTTCCGTCCATCATCCCCTTTGTATCGCTTTGGTCGCCCTAAGTTGGCGGGGGTATGCCCAGACGTGGGTCCCTTGCTCACTTTGCCACTGGATTCAAGCAAGCCTGGCTGATGATGGCTGAAATGCCAGAAACCGGTCCTAGGATGCTTGTTTCCGGTCCAGGAAGACATGGCTTGGCAGTTCGGGCTGGACTGTTCCCATGAGGCACAGGGTCAGACTGATTTGCATATGGCCATGTCTGAACTGGGGTGGTGGAGTGAGCTAAAGAATGATGATGGATTAAACCCAGATCAGTTGACTGGGGGTGAGTGTTTGATTGGCTCAAACGTTCCGTCCATCATCCCCTTTTGTATCGCTTTGGTCGCCCTAAGTTGGCGGGGTATGCCCAGACGTGGGTCCCTTGCTCACTTTGCCACTGGATTCAAGCAAGCCTGGCTGATGATGGCTGAAATGCCAGAAACCGGTCCTAGGATGCTTGTTTCCGGTCCAGGGAAGACATGGCTTGGCAGTTCGGGCTGGACTGTTCCCATGAGGCACAGGGTCAGACTGATTTGCATATGGCCATGTCTGAACTGGGGTGGTGGAGTGAGCTAAAGAATGATGATGGATTAAACCCAGATCAGTTGACTGGGGGTGAGTGTTTGATTGGCTCAAACGTTCCGTCCATCATCCCCTTTTGTATCGCTTTGGTCGCCCTAAGTTGGCGGGGGTATGCCCAGACGTGGGTCCCTTGCTCACTTTGCCACTGGATTCAAGCAAGCCTGGCTGATGATGGCTGAAATGCCAGAAACCGGTCCTAGGATGCTTGTTTCCGGTCCAGGGAAGACATGGCTTGGCAGTTCGGGCTGGACTGTTCCCGTGAGGCACAGGGTCAGACTGATTTGCATATGGCCATGTCTGAACTGGGGTGGTGGAGTGAGCTAAAGAATGATGATGGATTAAACCCAGATCAGTTGACTGGGGGTGAGTGTTTGATTGGCTCAAACGTTCCGTCCATCATCCCCTTTGTATCGCTTTGGTCGCCCTAAGTTGGCGGGGTATGCCCAGACGTGGGTCCCTTGCTCACTTTGCCACTGGATTCAAGCAAGCCTGGCTGATGATGGCTGAAATGCCAGAAACCGGTCCTAGGATGCTTGTTTCCGGTCCAGGGAAGACATGGCTTGGCAGTTCGGGCTGGACTGTTCCCATGAGGCACAGGGTCAGACTGATTTGCATATGGCCATGTCTGAACTGGGGTGGTGGAGTGAGCTAAAGAATGATGATGGATTAAACCCAGATCAGTTGACTGGGGGTGAGTGTTTGATTGGCTCAAACGTTCCGTCCATCATCCCCTTTTGTATCGCTTTGGTCGCCCTAAGTTGGCGGGGGTATGCCCAGACGTGGGTCCCTTGCTCACTTTGCCACTGGATTCAAGCAAGCCTGGCTGATGATGGCTGAAATGCCAGAAACCGGTCCTAGGATGCTTGTTTCCGGTCCAGGGAAGACATGGCTTGGCAGTTCGGGCTCGACTGTTCCCATGAGGCACAGGGTCAGACTGATTTGCATATGGCCATGTCTGAACTGGGGTGGTGGAGTGAGCTAAAGAATGATGATGGATTAAACCCAGATCAGTTGACTGGGGGTGAGTGTTTGATTGGCTCAAACGTTCCGTCCATCATCCCCTTTTGTATCGCTTTGGTCGCCCTAAGTTGGCGGGGGTATGCCCAGACGTGGGTCCCTTGCTCACTTTGCCACTGGATTCAAGCAAGCCTGGCTGATGATGGCTGAAATGCCAGAAACCGGTCCTAGGATGCTTGTTTCCGGTCCAGGGAAGACATGGCTTGGCAGTTCGGGCTGGACTGTTCCCATGAGGCACAGGGTCAGACTGATTTGCATATGGCCATGTCTGAACTGGGGTGGTGGAGTGAGCTAAAGAATGATGATGGATTAAACCCAGATCAGTTGACTGGGGGTGAGTGTTTGATTGGCTCAAACGTTCCGGTCCATCATCCCCTTTTGTATCGCTTTGGTCGCCCTAAGTTGGCGGGGGTATGCCCAGACGTGGGTCCCTTGCTCACTTTGCCACTGGATTCAAGCAAGCCTGGCTGATGATGGCTGAAATGCCAGAAACCGGTCCTAGGATGCTTGTTTCCGGTCCAGGGAAGACATGGCTTGGCAGTTCGGGCTGGACTGTTCCCATGAGGCACAGGGTCAGACTGATTTGCATATGGCCATGTCTGAACTGGGGTGGTGGAGTGAGCTAAAGAATGATGATGGATTAAACCCAGATCAGTTGACTGGGGGTGAGTGTTTGATTGGCTCAAACGTTCCGTCCATCATCCCCTTTGTATCGCTTTGGTCGCCCTAAGTTGGCGGGGGTATGCCCAGACGTGGGTCCCTTGCTCACTTTGCCACTGGATTCAAGCAAGCCTGGCTGATGATGGCTGAAATGCCAGAAACCGGTCCTAGGATGCTTGTTTCCGGTCCAGGGAAGACATGGCTTGGCAGTTCGGGCTGGACTGTTCCCATGAGGCACAGGGTCAGACTGATTTGCATATGGCCATGTCTGAACTGGGGTGGTGGAGTGAGCTAAAGAATGATGATGGATTAAACCCAGATCAGTTGACTGGGGGTGAGTGTTTGATTGGCTCAAACGTTCCGTCCATCATCCCCTTTTGTATCGCTGTGATCACCGGAGGGCACGTTGCGAGACCTTGAACTTCAGTGCTTCAACTCACCAGATGCAAGACATCTGGCATGGTTTCACGATAGACTGGTGGAATATGAGGAGTGCGCTTAGAGTGAGACTAGGTTCCTACACATGCAAAAACAACGATTGATGGACAGAATGCAGAACAATGTCATACATTCACCCCAGTACAGAGATCTGGGCCTAAATCCATCGTTTTTTTGCTCACCATGCCATTCCAGTTTTAACCCAGCCATATGCAAATCAGTCTTGACCCTGTGCCCAATGGGAGCAGTCCAGCCTGAACTGCCAGGCCAGGTCCTCTCTGGACTGGAAACAAGCATCCTAGGACCGTTTCGGGGTTTCACCACTCATCAGCCAGGATAGCTTGACTCCAGTGGCATGGAGAGCACGGGACCCACGTCTGGGCATACCCGACCCAGGTCTGGGCATACCCGTCCCACTCAGGGTAACAAATGCAAAAACAACAATTGATGAACAGAATGCAGAACAATGTCATACATTCACCCCAGTACAGAGATCTGGGCCTAAATCCATCGTTTTTTTGCTCACCATGCCATTCCAGTTTGAACCCAGCCATATGCAAATCAGTCTTGACCCTGTGCCTCATGGGAACAGTCCAGCCCGAACTGCCAAGCCAGGTCCTCCCTGGACTGGAAACAAGCATCCTAGGACCGGTTTCGGGGTTTCACCCCTCTTCAGCCAGGATAGCTTGATTCCAGTGGCATGGAGAGCACGGGACCCACATCTGGGCATACCCGTCCCACTCGGGGTGACAAATGCAAAAACAAAAATTGATGGACAGAATGCAGAACAATGTCATACATTCACCCCAGTACAGAGATCTGGGCCTAAATCCATCGTTTTATCCCGTGCTCACTACACCACTGGATTCAAGCTAGCCTGGCTGATGAAGGGTGATGCCCTGAAACCGGTCCCAGGATGCTTGTTTCCGGTCCAGGGAGGACCTGGCTTGGCAGTTCGGGCTGGACTGTTCCCATAAGGAACAGGGTCAAGACTGATTTGCATATGGCTGGGTCCAAACTGGGGTGGTGTGGTGAGCAAAAGAATGATAGATTTAACCCAGATACTTGTGACTGGGGGTGAATGTTTGCATTCTCCAGCATTCCGTCCATCAATTGTTTCTTTTGCATATGTCGCCCTAAGTGGGAAGGGTATGGCCAGACGTGGGCCCATTGCTCACTACACTACTGGATTCAAGCTAGCCTGGCTGAAGAAGGGTGATGCCCTGAAACCGGTCCCAGGATGCTTGTTTCCGGTCCAGGGAGGACCTGGCTTGGCAGTTCGGGCTGGACTGTTCGCACAAGGAACAGGGTCAAGACTGATTTGCATATGGCAGGGTCCAAACTGGGGAGGTGTGGTGAGCAAAAGAATGATGGATTTAACTCAGATCCCTGTGACTGGGGGGGAATGTTTGCATTGTCCAGCATTCCGTCCATCAATTGTTTCTTTTGCATAGGTTCCTACACAGGCAGGCTGTCGCCCGTCACTACAATGAGAGGGATAGGGAAACCAAGACATTAACTACCTTACTGCAGAAAAAAATGAAGCATTTCTTACATCGTGTAGTAGCAGGGCCCACTGGAGGAGGATGGCCTTACAACACCTGCCATCTCTCAAGCCATGCCTCAGTTTTACACTGACCTCTATACCCCAGTCGAGGTACCCCCAAAGGGTAGACATATTGAATACTTTGACTCAATTCAGCTCCTGTGACTGGACGATGGCCACAGGCAGTTCCTCGATGTCCTATTAGCAACAGAGGGCATACTTCAAGCCATTCATGCCATGCCTGCGGACTGAGCTCCCGTGCCTGATCGCCTGACAGCACAATTTTTCAAGACTTATGTTGCAGACCTTGCCTTGCACCTCCTGGGAATATATGAGGAGGCTAGAGAAACTGGTAGGCTACCTCCAGCCTTCTGCAAAGCCCTCATAGTCACTATTCGGAAACCTGGCAAAAGTGCTGATCTTTGCAACTCATACCACCCACTGTCCATGATCAACGTAGATAACAAAATCCTAGCCTGTATGCTTGCGACTAGGTTGCTTCCTTCTATCTATCATATTAGCCAGTCGGGTCAGTCGGGCTTTCATCCGAGTGTTCTCTATTGGGCATATCCTACAGATTCCCTTTGCCCTGCTTCACACTCTGCAGCCGCAGCTTCCGGCTGTGGCTGTTTTTTTCAGACGCCACACAGGCACTCGACTTTCTGGAGTGGACTTTCCTCTTTGCTCTGCTGCTGCAAATCGGTATTAGTTCTGCATTCCTAAGCTGGATTTCTTTTCTTTTTTCCTCCCCGACTGCCAGAATCCGAATAACTGGCAGTGTCTCCGACCCTATTCAAATCCACAGAGGAACTCAGCAGGGATATCCCTTCTGCCCCATACTAAACGCCATCACCATGGAACACCTAGTCGCTTGCCTGCAGCAGCACAATTCTGACAGGGCCTTAACTACACATTGTGCAGGTTTGTCACTTCTATGTATGCAGATTATGTCACAGTGTATGTGAGAAACCCTGCTGAAAACTTGGGCCCAATACTATGTGAATTTATTCTCTTCGGTGCACATGCTGGCGTGGCGATTAACTGGTCCAAATCTGTGATTTTCACTTTACCTGATGCCACAGAGACATTCCCTCTAGACTTCCCACTGGTATGTGCAGAGGGTGCGATTAGATATTTGGGAATACAGATTAGATGTGACATGTCACAACTTTGGCTTGAGAATGATCGCAAGGAGATTGCGTGGCTGGAGGATCGGATTCTGGTGTGAATGAATGTGCCACTTTCCCTCATTGGCATATTGTCCATCGTCAAGATAGTAGTTCTTCCAGCATTTCTATAGCTATTCATCAATCTGCCTATACCACTCACCAGATTGTTCTTTGCCCAACTTCAATCCCTACTAGTGTGCTTAATCTGGGTTGGTTGTCAGCCACCACTGTCCTGGGAGATGCTGACTCTGCCCTTCTGCCAAGGTGGATTAAACGCTTCTGACTTGGAAGTATACTACTATTGCGGGCAAATCCAATGCACATTTCACTGGTTCCACCCCACGCCATATCTGCCACACGCCGCTGTTGAGGCGGATAATGCTAACCCATGTCCACTTACAGCAGTGAATTTTCAGAAGCCCACTCACCCTCTTGACTCTGTTAATACAGTCCAGTGTCCCATCTGGGCATGGGACTGGTTGAGACGAAGGGTATGAGGGTGTTGTCTTTACTCTGCCGAGATGCCACTTGCTAATAACCCTATGCTTTCCCCTGCTACAGAAACAGGGGTTGTGAGCCAGATGGCAACTCTTGGCTTACGGAGGTTGGGTAAACTCTACACAGAGGGGAAATTCCTAGCTCTTAACGAGTTGCAGGCCATAACGACATGCACCCCCCCCCCCCCACCATGTTTTTCTCTATTGCGTATCGCATGTGCACCTGTACATCCTCCTTTCCCACAGGAGCCAGACACATTGCAGGCCCTTGATACTATCCTTACAGCTCCCTCCCCGAAAAACTTATCACGTTTGTATAACACAGTGCAAGATACGGCCCAGTGATGGAGCCCAGGGCACTGGAGAGGTGGCAGGCTAATCTGCCTAGGGAACTCACCAAAGAGAAATGGAAATATTGCTGCATGCTGCCAGGATTGCTCTCGCCCAATTATTGGCGACAACTGCTGCATGTTAAATTCCGACGCACAGTATACCACACTCCCCTGGGACTGTTCAGGGTGGGTCTTCTCCGTGAGTCTCGCTGTCTACGATTCAGATGCGTGGACGTGGATTTTCTACACCTCGCTTAGAACTGTACAGCAGTGGTTGATTACTGGACTGAAGTGCTGGAATGCACTGCCCAGGTGCTTGACTGCCCGGTGCCGAGAGCCCTGCTTATTGAACTCCTTGGGTATGTTAAAGTCCTTCCTGCCGGTGTTCGCCGCCTGGCGGCGATGATGCTGCTGTTGGCCAAAAGAAGAGTGGCCATGCACTGAGGTCATAGTGCTTGCCCACGAGCAAGAGACTGGCTGGATGAAATATCATACTGTCAAGAAAAGCTTGGGGACTATTGGAATGTGATGCCTGCAAGGTCCCATCCCAGAGACCTATGGAGTCCCTTTAGAGTTTACATGATAACACACTCGACTCGGACGCAAAGATGGGGATGCCTGACCTGGCCTGGACGGGCGACGTGCAAGGCACGACGGTTCGTACTCTTGCCTGCTACATGGGCGACCTATGGTCGATAAAGGAATGCGCTTCAGGGCCCCTGAGAGGGATTAAATGCGCTCCACTCTAATTGTTCGGTGCGCTGTCTATACATCAAATTACATGAGCAGACGAAATGGGATGTCACTGCATACTTTTCCTTTTCATTACTTACCTATGTTGTAATATATCAACTACATCAATAAAGAATAAAAAAAGATTCGTCTCCCCTAATGTTTTTTTTTGCATTAACCTCAGGTTACCTCAGGATAGCCACTACTAGGCGGAGCACTGCTTGAAGGCTGACCCTTAAGCTTTGCTGGAGGGAGCAACTGCTGATTAATAAATGTCCTCTTATTTAACTCCTCTGTTGACCCCCTAATGAGAAACCATAGTCCATGCCTCTCTCGAGTTATTGCGAATTACTCCACCCCTGCTTATAAAGTTTGACTTAGGGGTCAACCGCACCTTCAATTTTATTCTTGGGAATATATATGGTTCTCTGTAGAGAAACCCTGCTGCTGCACCACAACCAATGTTATCAGCATTTACTCTGCATGTCCACCCTGAAAAATCATTTACTCCTGTCCTTCAGGCATTTTCATGGTTTCAAACTACCTGCAATAGGCTTGTGAACATCCATTAACATTCAATTTTTTGTGGGTGTGACCCATCTTTTGCAGAAGTCGTCAACCTCAAACACCCCTGCGAGCAATTTACTCACTTATAACATTATGTCATATTGGAGTTATTTTACATGTGAATAAATCCGCTCAACAGTGCAAATTGATGTTATATGGATCACAAAGATGAAACTGGCCTCTTAAAGTTTGCGCACGTAATTGTAATTTAGCTATTCAAATAGCTTTGAGTTGGGCCTGAGGCTGTTCACTAAACCGGACCAGAGTAGGGAGTTTGCTACTTTATTTTGCAATTAAAGTAGGACAGTACACTTTATTTGCATACGTTATTTTTTTTAGATGTTTTAATTTTATTCTGCGTCACTAGTAAGAACTCCGTCAAGTCAATTTATACTCGTGCTTTTATACATTTTAAAGGTTTTTAAATAACCACAAACAATAAAGAGATTATTATCACTTGTTTATTTTGCACTTAAAGTAGGACAGTGATGCGTATCAAAAGGTTTTTGTGTTCACACCCAATTAATTTCGCCTGGCTCCCGGACCAACATGTCTTGCAATGCAGAGAAAAGAGAAAGGTGTCTCATGAGCCCCTTCCAAATCGTACTGGAGGAATTACCCTTTTTATGAAAGACAATCAGCCCTCTTAAAGACGTGACAGGTTAGTCTGTAAGCTCTTCTAGTCTAGACCCCCATTACCTTGCCAGACACACAAAAGAGACCTATAGTATACTATAAGTGTTTATGATGTGCTAACCTAGTGCAGCATGCGTTGTTAAATAGTGGCAAAGATCACAATTTATATTGCCAATAGCATGCATGACAGAGGTTTCAAAAGTAAAGAACCTATTACATGTATATTTGTAGATGTATTTCATTTGTATCATAGCTTTAATTGCTAGGAGCTATGTTTTTCCGTCATGAGGAGTAAGATGGAGTCTCACATACCCGAACCATCCTCAGTACAGTAGAAGGAATGCTGAGTGCAGGCCTCGGCCAAAGGCTAAATCTAAAATCTAAATCCGTATTTGTAAAGCGCGAACTACTCACCCTTAGGGGTCTCAAGGCGCTGGGGGCCGTCGTGGAAATTAAGTGAGCTATTGCCCAGAGTCACACGGTGCTGAGCTGAGCTGCCGCCGGAGCAGGGGATCGAACCGTGAACCCTGTGCTCCGAAGTCAGCTGCCCTGGCCGCTGCACCACACCTCTCCACTAATCTGAGGATGAGCCCTGTGAACTATGTGGTGAAGGGAAGCAAACCCACTTCAGTTGTGTCATTGATGTTGTCAACAGTGATGTGCTCCAGGGTGTCACCAACGATGTCAACGAGGATGTCATTTGTGATGTCATCTGCGAAATTCTGTGCGAGACCAATGTGGGAATTACGGTTACATAGCTACCGTAAATGGGGAATTTAAGAGGTTTCTAAGTTTTGAAATGCAACCTTAGTGTCCTTTCAACTGGAAATACAAAGATAGCCACTCATACACACACACATTCAGATGTACATATATATATATATATATATATATATATATATATATATATATATATATTCACTGAAAAAACCATAGGTTTCAGACACGTTATAGTTAGAAATTAGCATTTAAAAAACCTTTGAAATTCACTGAAAAAACCATAGGTTTTAGGGACAGTTATAGTTAGTTGGACATTGCACTCGTACAAAACCCGTGAAATTCCCCTGTTATAGTTAGTTCAGCTAACTATAACTCGCGCCCCGCAATGCACTGCTGATGACGTCACATATTACATCACTCATCACATGGTCAGTGACATCACTGATGACATCACTGATGACATCTCAAATGACATCACTGATGACATCACTGATGACATCATCCAGTGACTGTGTGTTTCTGTAAAGTTTAAATATGTTTAATATATATAGGGAAAGGCGTATTGAAGAATGAGTGGGTGTATAAGTGTCTGAATGGATGATTTAGTACGTGAGTGACTGACTCTACAAGTGAGTGATTAAACGTATCTTACTGAATGCATGGGTTAGTGACTAAACTGTGTGAATGTCTGTATCCGTCTGTTTGTTGGTGTGTAAGTGGATGCATGGATTTGCGAATAGCTACATGAGTGTCTATATGGGTAATTGATTGGTTCTCTGAGTGTCTGTATGGCTGCCTGAGTGTTTGTGTGGGTGGGGTGTGTGTGACTCTATACATAGATGTGTGAGTGGGTGATTCACTGGGTGCATGATTTCAAGAGTGCATCTGTGATGGACTGCTTGGGTGGGTGAGTGTGTGTATGGGTGTGTTAGTGAGTGAATGTATATCTCAGTGGTACATGTGCGAGTAACTACATATGTAAAAGGCAGTATATATGTGTGTTAGAGTATTTAAATGGCTATAACTGAGAGTGTGTTATTGTGAGAGTGGCTGTATGGATGCGTGTGTGCTTGTATCAGTTATTGTATAAGAGCGTAAGAATGTGCTAGTATTTGTATGAGTAAGTGAGCTGGTGTGTGTATAACTGTATAGGTGAGTAAATGGGTGTGTGATTAATTTTTTGCATGACTGACTAGGTGTGTGAGTACCTCTATGGATGAGTGGCGGTGTGTGAGTGTTTATATAGGTGTATGAGTGCATATGATAGTCCTGTACTGAGTGACTGTAAGTATGAGTGACTGTACAGGTGAGTGAGTGGATGTGTGTGTAGACCTAAGAATCAGTGAGTGGGTATGTAGTTTTTGGTGTTGGAGTGTCTATGGTTTTGAGAATGGCAGTCTGTAATTTAGAGTGGGTGTATCAAAAGTTATATTAGGGTGTGAGAAGATGCATGAAATTATCACATGGATGATGTCATCAGTGATGTCATTTGAGATGTCATCAGTGATGTCATCAGTGATGTCACTGACCATGTGATGAGTGATGTAATATGTGACGTCATCAGCAGTGCATTGCGGGCGCGAGTTATAGTTAGCTGAACTAACTATAACAGGGGAATTTCACGGGTTTTGTACGAGTGCAATGTCCAACTAACTATAACTGTCCCTAAAACCTATGGTTTTTTCAGTGAATTTCAAAGGTTTTTTAAATGCTAATTTCTAACTATAACGTGTCTGAAACCTATGGTTTTTTCAGTGAATTTCAAATGTTTTTTAAATGCTAATTTCTAGCTATAACGTGCCTGAAACCTATGGTTTTTTCAGTGAATTTCAAAGGTTTTTTAAATGCTAATTTCTAACTATAACGTGCCTGAAACCTATGGTTTTTTCAGTGAATTTCAAAGGTTTTTTAAATGTAATTTCTAACTATAACGTGCCTGAAACCTATGATTTTTTAAGTGAATTTCAAAGGTTTTTTAAATGCTAGTTTCTAACTATGCCAACAGAGGTAGGACATGTGAAGAAAGAAGAAAAACGCACAGAAAGAAGCAAAAGATGTGCAGAAAGAACCAACAGAGGAGCAGAAAGAGGCCTTGTTGCAAAATCATCCTGTGCCCACAACTTTTTCAGACGGGTACTGGTGGTAACTGACTCTGACTAACCAGAGCCAGTGCGCGTTTGCACAGTGGTGAAGGGAGGGGGGCCTGAGGTGACATGTGTGCAAACGCGCCCGTGGCGCATTTTAGGTTGCGGGATTAAGTCCCCTTGAATCCTGAGGGTCCCTGGGCCCAACTAGCCCCCAGGTACCTACAGTTAGGACCACAGAGCTGAGTTGCAGAGAGGCGTTCCGAGGCCACGCACCTTTTTCACCTCTCTGCAACGCAACTCTGTTGTGCTTACTGAAGGTACCTGGTGGGCTAGTTGGCCCCCAGGATTCAAAGGGAATTAACTCCCCAACTTAAAACGCACCACAGGGCGTGTTTGCGCACATGTCACCTGAGGCCCCGCCCCTCCCTTCACCACTGTGCAAACGCGCCCCGTGGCGCGTTTTAAGTTGGGGGAGTAGGTCACCTTGAATCCTGAGAGTCCCTGGGGCCCAACTAGCCCACCAGGTACTTCAAGTAAGCACCACAGGCCTGCGTTGCAACGCCTGTAACAAATTGTGCAGTTGTGTTTAGGTAGTGAAGAGGGTCATGCTGGGGTTAGTGTTTTAGGGTTTAGGGTAGTGCAGTGGTGTTTGTGTAGTGTAGGTGGTCATTCTGGGGGTAGATTTAGGGTTTAGGGTAGTGCAGTGGTGTTTGGGTAGTGTAGGGAGTCGTGCTGGGGAGAGTGTTTTAGGGTTTAGGGTAGTACAGTGGTGTTTGGGTAGTGTAGGGGTCGTGCTGGGGTTAGTGTTTTAGGGTTTTAGGGTTTAGGGTAGTGCAGTGGTGTTTGGGTAGTGTAGGGGATACTGCTGGGGGTAGTGTTTTAGGGTTTAGGGTAGTGCAATGGTGTTTGGGTAGTGTAGGGGGTACTGCTGGGGGTAGTGTTTTAGGGTTTAGGGTAGTGCAGTGGTGTTTGGGTAGAGTAGGGGTACTGCTGGGGGTAGTGTTTTATGGTTTAGGGTAGTGCAGTGGTGTTTGGGTAGTGTAGGGGTTCGTGCTGGGGGTAGTTTTTTAGGGTTTAGGGTAGTGCAGTGGTGTTTGTGTAGTGTAGGAGGTCGTGTTTTAGGGTTTAGGGTAGTGCAGTGGTCTTTGGGTAGTGTAGGGAGTCGTGCGGGGGTATTGTTTTAGAGTTTAGGGTAGTGCAGTGGTCTTTGGGTAGTGTAGGGGTTGTGCGGGGGTAGTGTTTTAGGGATTAGGTTAGTGCATTGGTATTTGGGTAGTGTAGGGGGTCATGCGGGGGTAGTGTTTTAGGGTTTAGGGCAGTGCAGTGGTGTTTAGGTAGTGTAGGGGGTCGTGCTTGGGGGAGTGTTTTAGGGTTTAGGGCAGTGCAGTGGTGTTCGGGTAGTGTAGGGGTCGTGCTGCGGGGAGTGTTTTAGGGTTTAGGGCAGTGCAGTCGTGTTCAGGTAGTGTAGGGGGTCGTGCTGGGGGAGTATTTTAGGGTTTAGGGTAGTGCAGTGGTGTTCGGGTAGTGTAGGGGGTCATGCTGGGGGTAGTGTTCTAGGGTTTAGGGCAATGCAGTGGTGTTCGGGCAGTGTAGAGGGTCGTGCTGGGGGTGGTGTTTTAGGGTTTAGGGCAGTGCAGTGGTATTCGGGCAGTGTAGGGGGTCGTGCTGGGGGTGGTGTTTCAGGGTTTAGGGCAGTGCAGTGGTGTTCGGGCAGTGTAGGGGGTCGTGCAGGGGGTGGTGTTTCAGGGTTTAGGGCAGTGCAGTGGTGTTCGGGCACTGTAGGGGGTCGTGCAGGGGTGGTGTTTCTGGGTTTAGGGCAGTGGTGTTCGGGCAGTGTAGGGGGTCATGCTGGGGGTGGTGTTTCAGGGTTTGGGGCAGTGCAGTGGTGTTCGAGCAGTAAAGGGGTCATGCTGGCGGTGGTGTTTCAGGGTTTAGGGCAGTGCAGTGGTGTTCGGGCAGTGTAGGGGGCAGTGCAGGGGGTGGTGTTTCAGGGTTTAGGGCAGTGCAGTGGTGTTCGGGCAGTGTAGGGGGTGGTGCAGAGGGTGGTGTTTCAGGGTTTAGGGCAGTGCAGTGGTGTTCGGGCAGTGTAGGGGGCGTGCAGGGGGTGGTGTTTCAGGGTTTAGGGCAGTACAGTGGTGTTCGGGCATTGTAGGGGGTGGTGCTGGGGCTGGTGTTTCAGGGTTTAGGGCAGTGCAGTGGTGTTCGGGCAGTGTAGGGGGTCGTGCTGGGGCTGGTGTTTCAGGGTTTAGGGCAGTGCAGTGGTGTTCGGGCAGTGTAGGGGGTCATGCTGGGGCTGGTGTTTCAGGGTTTAGGGCAGTGCAGTTGTGTTCGGGCAGTGTAGGGGTCTTGCTGGGGCTGGTGTTTCAGAGTCTAGGGCAATGCAGTGGTGTTCGGGCAGTGTAGGCGGTCTTGCTGGGGCTGGTGTTTCAGGGTTTAGGGCAGTGCAGTGGTGTTCGGGCAGTGTAGGCGGTCTTGCCGGGGCTGGTGTTTCAGGGTTTAGGGCAGTGCAGTGGTGTTCCGGCAGTGTAGGGGGTCGTGCAGGGGGTGGTGTTTCAGGGTTTAGTGCAGTGGTGTTCGGGCAGTGTAGGGGGTCGTGCTGGGGTGGTGTTTCAGGGTTTAGGGCAGTGTAGTGGTGTTCGGGCAGTGTAGGGTGTCGTGCTGAGGGGTGGTGTTTCAGGGTTTAGGGCAGTGCAGTAGTGTTTGGGCAGTGTAGGGGTCGTGCAGGGGGTGGTGTTTCAGGGTTTAGGGCAGTGCAGTGGTGTTCGGCCAGTGTAGGTAGTCTTGCTGGGGTTGGTGTTTCAGGGTTTAGGGCAGTGCAGTAGTTTTCGGGCAGTGTAGGCGGTCGTGCCGGGGCTGGTGTTTCAGGGTTTAGGGCAGTGCAGTGGTGTGCGGGCAGTGTACGGGGTTGTGCTGGGGCTGGTGTTTCAGGGTTTAGGGCAGTGCAGTGGTGTTCGGGCAGTGTAGGGGTCGTGCTGGGGGTGGTGTTTCAGGGTTTAGGGCAGTGCAGTGGTGTTCGGGCAGTGTAGGGGGTCGTGCTGGGGCTGGTGTTTCAGGGTTTAGGGCAGTGCAGTGGTGTTCGGGCAGTGTAGGGGGTCGTGCTGGGGGTGGTGTTTCAGGGTTTAGGGCAGTGCATTGGTGTTCGGGCAGTGTAGGGGGTCTTGCTGGGGTGGTGTTTCAGGGTTTAGGGCAGTGCAGTGGTGTTCGGGCAGTGTAGGGGGTCGTGCTGGGGCTGGTGTTTCAGGGTTTTGGGCAGAGCAGTGGTGTTCGGGCAGTATAGGGGTTGTGCTGGGGTTGGTGTTTCAGGGTTTAGGGCAGTGCAGTAGTGTTCGGGCAGTGTAGGGGGTCGTGCAGGTGGTGGTGTTTCAGGGTTTAGGGCAGTGCAGTGGTGTTCGGGCAGTGTAGGGGGTCTTGCTGGGGGTGGTGTTTCAGGGTTTAGGGCAGTGGTGTTCGGGCAGTGTAGGGGGTCTTGCTGGGGGTGATGTTTCAGGGTTTAGGGCAGTGCAGTGGTGTTCGGGCAGTGTAGGGGGTCTTGCTGGGGGTAGTGTTTCAGGGTTTAGGGCAGTGCAGTGGTGTTCGTGCAGTATAGGGGGTCGTGCTGGGGATGGTGTTTCTGGGTTTAGGGCAGTGCAGTAGTGTTCGAGCAGTGTAGGGGGTTGTGCAGGGGGTGGTGTTTCAGGGTTTAGGGCAGTGCAGTGGTGTTCGGGCAGTGTAGGGGGTCGCGCTGGGGTGGTGTTTCAGGGTTTAGGGCAGTGCAGTGGTGTTCGGGCAGTGTAGGGGGTCATGCACGGGGTGGTGTTTCAGGGTTTAGGGCAGTGCAGTGGTGTTCGGGCAGTGTAGGGTGTTGTGCTGGGGCTGGTGTTTCAGGGTTCAGGGCAGTGCAGTGGTGTTCAGGCAGTGTAGGGGTCGTGCTGAGGCTGGTGTTTCACGGTTTAGGGCAGTGCAGTGGTGTTCGGGCATTGTAGGGGGTCGTGCTGGGGCTGGTGTTTCAGGGTTTAGGGCAGTGCAGTGGTGTTCGGGCAGTGTAGGGGGTCATGCAGGGGCTGGTGTTTCAGGGTTTAGGGCAGTGCAGTGATGTTCGGGCAGTGTAGGGGGTCGTGCTGGGGGTAGGGTTTTAGGGTTTAGGGTAGTGCAGTGGTGCTTGTGTAGTGTAGGGGGTCGTGCTGGGGGTAGTGTTTTAGGGTTTAGGGTAGTGAAGTGGTGTTTGTGTAGTGTAGGGGTCATGTTTTAGGGTAGTGCAGTGGTGTTTTGGTAGTGTATGGGGTTGTGCTGGGGGTAGTGTTTTAGGATTTAGGTTAGTGCAGTGGTGTTTGGGTAGTGTAGGGGGTCGTGCTGGGGGTAGTGTTTTAGGGTTTATGGTTGTGCAGGGTGTTTGTGTAGTGTAGGGGGTCGTGCTGGGGGTAGTGTTTTAGGGTTTAGGGTAGTGCAGTGGTGCTTGTGTAGTGTAGGGGGTCGTGCTGGGGGTAGTGTTTAAGGGTTTAGGGTAGTGAAGTGGTGTTTGTGTAGTATAGGGGGTCATGTTTTAGGGTAGTGCAGTGGTGTTTGGGTAGTGTAGGGGTCGTGCTGGGGGTAGTGTTTTAGGGTTTAGGATAGTGCAGTGGTGCTTGTGTAGTGTAGGGGGTCGTGCTGGGGGTAGTGTTTTAGGGTTTAAGGTAGTGCAGTGGTGTTTTTGTAGTGTAGGGGGTCATGTTTTAAGATGCAATGCTCCAATACCTGACCAGTCTGCACTACATAAAACTGCAAAAAACTAAAAATAAAAAGTGTTTTGCACACTTTTGTCATTGGGCTATATGTGGGCTACATCTGGGTAATATTTGTGCTACATTTGGGCTCTTTTTTCACTGGTGGCCATCTTGGAAGACTTCTTTGTTATGAAGTTTCCTAATTTCTTCATTTACTGCAGTCTCCTCAGTAGGAAATGCTTTCAGTTTTTTACTTTGATTCCATCAAGAAGGCATTCAGATGTCTCACATCTGCCATAAATTCAGAATGTTAGCACTCTAGTTGCTCATTAGATCACTGGAGTAAAGCTACTGCTCACCAGGGAGTTAACTGGTAGTCTGCTGCTGGTATTGAAAGTGATTGTTTCAGTCTGCATGTCAGAATTTTCTAATGAAATAGAAGAAGATTTGAGATCTCACTTAAAACATGCCCTAATTTTTCTTTCTGCAGCACTAACCATAATTTCTATTTCAAAAAGAACCCCTCATTTTGTTCCTTTTTAAATTAAATGTTTTAAGTGTTAACGGTTTATTCCAATCAAGATGGCTTCAGGTGTGCCATACTTTTGTCATAAGTAAGGCTGTTAGCGCTCTAGTTGTTCTTTAGAACACTCTGGGAAGCTGCAGTAGAACACAAAGGCATCAACTGGCAGGCTGCTCCTGTTGAAATATAACAGGAAGATATTTGAGATCACACTTGAAATATGTCCTAATTTTTCTTTCTACAGCACTAACCATAATTTCTATGACAAAATGAACCCCATCATTTTGTTCCTTTTTAAATTAAATGTTTTAAGTGTTACCAGTTTATTCCAATCAAGATGGCTTCAAGTGTGCCATACTTTTGTCATAAGTAAGGCTGTTAGCACTCTAGTTGTTCTTTAGAACACTCTGGGAAGCTGCAGTAGAACACAAAGGCATCAACTGGCAGGCTGCTCCTGTTGAAATATAACAGGAAGATATTTGAGATCACACTTGAAACATGTCCTAATTTTTCTTTCTACAGCACTAACCATAATTACTATGACAAAATGAACCCCATCATTTTGTTCCTTTTTAAATTAAATGTTTTAAGTGTTACCAGTTTATTCCAATCAAGATGGCTTCAGGTGTGCCATACTTTTGTCATAAGTAAGGCTGTTAGCACTCTAGTTGTTCTTTAGAACACTCTGGGAAGCTGCAGTAGAACACAAAGGAATCAACTGACAGTCTCTGCCCTTGTTGGATGTACATGTTTTACTGAGAATGTCAGACTTCATTCTCACATGAGTGAGAAAGATAATGTGAATTTACAGAAAATATGCTCTCATTTTAGCTTCTGGAGCACCTTCCAAACCTCCATGGGACAAGCATGAGAAAATAGTGTTCTCTCAAACATGATTCATGATATCCCAGCAGAAGGTTTTTCACATGGTAAAATCACCTTAGAATACACCACAATTCCTAAAATTAGTATGGTACCATCAACAAATAAATTCTAATGTAACTAAAGCCTGTTATCACCCTTTATAGTTCTCCTTTTGGTGACCCTCAAAATCTTCTATTCACTACAATGCATTTCAATGAGGTACTATCATTTATATTGGTCCCAAGATGGCTGCCAGCAATTCCAGGATGAAGTGCTGACAGCCAATCAGATCTCACGATGACATGTGTGGTTAGGCTCCGCCCAGATATATATGTGACTTTACTTTTGATTTTCTCAGGAACTACTGAACGGATTTACACCATTTAAGCAAAAGGCACGACACTGAACCAAGGGCTACCTCTTTGCCAAATTTGGTGTAATTCCGTTCAGCAGTTCGGGCTGTAGCTGCGACTAAAGGTTCCTATGGAAAAATGAATGGGGAAAACGTGTTTTGGGACCCCCTTTTTCTCGGCCCCCGCTTGACGTATCACCCCGAGACTTTCAGGATAGGAGCGGACCGGAGCGCCCCAACAAGTTGGAAACTTTTGCGAAGATTCGTCAACCGGCGCCAACGTTATTTCAAATAGAATGTCGCGGATTTCCTATGGATAATAGGTTTTAACTATAACTATCTACTGGCGACCGCCAGTAGATAATATATATATATATATATATCCTTGCTCGTAAACTCCTCTCCCCTCTGGAAAAAGAGAATAGCACTCACGGGGTTGGATTTGTTAATCTCTTCATTCTCAGCGCAACAAACACGTTTCGGATAGCTCCTTCTTCAGTGTTTTCTCCATGTTAATTTCCATAGGAAACTTTAAACAAAGCTACAGCCCGAACTGCTGAACGGAATTACACCAAATTTGGCAAAAAGGTAGCTCTTGGTTCAGAAAGCGTTCTTTTTGTGTAAATCCGTTCAGTAGTTCCTGAAATATTTATATTAAAAAAATTATATATCTGGTGACCGCGGTGGATCTGCGAACCCTCCAGAGCACGAGCTTGACTCTGATTGGCTGCCACCACTTCAAACCAGAAAGTGTTGGCAGCCATCTTGTGACGAGTCACAAGAAAAAAGGTTAAAAATGAAGAAATGGGGGCAGGGTAGAAACACCCTGACCCCCTAGGCCTGCTAAGGGGGTCCCACAAGGACCCCAGGGCCAAAAAAAGCATTTTTTATTTTCGGCGGGATTCGTGCTGGGTTCGCGAATCTGGCCGAAAATTTTTAAAAAAACGAAGCGCGGGCTCCCGCGCTTCGTTTGTTTTAAGCCCCCGGGTGGGCCAGGTCCCGGGGGCAATGTTGATAATGTATGTTGGGGCCGCGTAGGCCCCCGCAGCCCTGGGGACCGCCATTTCCCCGGGGCTTTTGAAATAATATGCAGGGGGCACACAGCCCCCTCGCAGCCGCGGGGACCACCACCTACCCGGGGCTTCTTTGAAGAAATTGCGTGGGGGGGCACCTGCCCCCCCATGCTGCCCCGGTGACCGCCACCTCCCCGGGGCATTTATGATAATGGGTGGGGGGGCCTCGCAGGCCCCCCAAGCCCCGGGGACCGCCACCTCCACGGGGCTTAAATTATAAGTATTAAGTGTGGGGGGGCTCCTGCCCCTCCCCACACTTCCCCAGGGACCACCACCTTCCCGGGGCAATTTAATTAAGGGCGGCAGTCCGTTAAGGACCCCCAGCCCCGGGGACCACCACTTCCCCGGGGCTATTTTCACATTGGGAGGGGGGCCGCGTGGCCCCCCTCCTGGAGCCCTCTATGGCCCTGGGGACCGCCACCCCCCAGGGCCGGCTCCAGCAATGTCCCGGGTGCCCACCCCGGAACATTGCAGTTTGTTATGGCAGAGCGGGCGTAGGGCTCCTGCCCTGTCATAACAAACTTCTGCGTTGCTTTATGGAAGCAAGAGCAGGAAACCTGCTCTCGCTTCCACGAAGCAAAGCAGAGTTGCTTTTGGACAAGGGGAGCTGCATGTCAGGAGCTCCAGTAGTTCAAAAGCAATGTCGGCAGGGACCGTGGGGGCATTGGGGCTCCCCCACGGTCCACAACGTGAGGGCCGGCCCCGGGGGATGCGGTCCCCGGGTCCAAAAGTGGCCCAGGGAAGGGGGGCAATGCGGCCCCCCTCCCCCAAAAAATAAATAAACGAGACAATGCCCTGGGGGTTGGGGTCCCTGGGGCCGTAATCAGCCTCGGGAGGGGGGCCGCGCGCTGTCCTTCCTGTGTAAAAAAAAAAAAAAAAAAAAGAATAGTGGCAGGCTCTGGGGGATAGGGTCCCCAGGGCCCAGAAAATATTGAAAGGAGGGGGGCCACACAGCCCCCCTTCTAACCCCCATAAAAGGGAAAAAAGCCAGCATCTCGCCGGAGGCCCCGCCCCCTCGCTGCAGCACACTGCAGATGAGCCTCCTGGCTTGTTGGGGGATTAAGTCCCCATGATCCTTAAGGGTCCTTAAGGGCCAACTAGCCCACCAGGTATCTCCAGTAAGCCCCACACAGTGGGATTGCTGAGAGGTGGTCCGAGGCCATGCCCCTTTTTACACCACTCTGCAAACGTGCCTCTTGGCGCACTGCTGGTGGGGCGATAAGGTCCACATGTGTCCTGAGTACCGCAGGACTAACGTGGACTTCATCCCCCGAGCAGCAGTGCGCAAGGAGGCACATTTGCAGAGTGGTGTAAAAAGGGGAGGAGTCCTCGGACCACTCTCAGCAATCCAGCTGTGTGGGGCTTACTGGAGGTACCTGGTGGGCTAGTTGGCCCCCAGGGACCCTCAGGAGGCAAGGGGACTTCATCCCCCAACCAAGAGTGTGCCAGGAGGCAAATTTGCAGAGTGGTGCAGAAAGGGGGTGTGGCCTGTGTGCAGCTCTCAGCAATCCCACTATCTGGGGCTTACTGGAGGTGTCAGGTAGGCTAGTTGGCCCCTAAGGACCCCCAGCATCGAAGGGGACTTTAATCCTCATCCAAGAGCGCTCCAGGGAGCGCATTTGCAGAATGGTGGGCAAAGGGGGCATGGCCTGCTATGAGAACCTACCAATGCTGCTGTGTGGGACTTACTGGAGGTAATAGGAGGGGTAGGTGGCCCCTAAGGATGTTCTTGGGGGCCAACTACCCCTCCTGTTACGTCCAGTAAGTCCCACACAGTGGTATTGCTAAGAGGTCTTCAGAGGCCACGCTCCCCTTTCTCCACCACCCTGCAAATGCGCCACCTGGCACACTATGGGTTGGGGGATGAAGTCCACTATGCTCTTGAGGGACTTTGGGGCCCAAGAAGCCCTCCTGGTACCTCCTGTAAGTCCTACGCAGTGGAATTCCTGAGCGCTGGTCGGAGGCCCAGCCCCCTATCTACAATACTCTGCAAACGCAACTACTACATTATAGTTATAAATTAGCATTTAAAAAACCTTAGAAATTCACTGAAAAAACCATAGGTTTCAAGGACGTTATAGTTAGAAATTAGCATTTAAAAAACATTAGCAATTCACTGAAAAAACCACAGGTTTCAGGGACGTTATAGTTAGTTGGACATTTCACTCGTACAAAATCAGAGAAATGAGTCCGTTATAGTTAGTTGAGCTAACTATAACTCGCACCCCTGCAATGCACTGCTGATGACATCACATATTACATCACTCATGACATAAACAAGGAACATATTGTTAATCTTGCCCCTGTGTCGGTGTCTGTTTCTGGATTTGAGAAACTGGAGTTGGAGTTGAGATATATATATATATATATATATATATATATTTTTATTTTTTTTAGTTTGTAAAAATTAAATGACTGACATTACCTATATAAAGCTAAGAAATATCTATCCACACTATAAGTTACTGTGTTTGAGTCTGGATTTTACGGGTCTCAATTCTGTAACTTAAATGTTCAGATCTAACATAGATTAATATGCATTTTTATGTTAAGTGGATTTGTACGATGTACAATATGCTTTAGACGCATTTCCATTTATTCATATATACAGAATTAGTTTGCTTAGGCAGTTTTCTTTTTTATTTGCTCTAAATTGCTCTGTTTTAATTATAATTAATTGATGACATTTTCCCGGCTTCGGAGATGTTCATTTTTCTGGCAGCGTCCTGTAGAATTATGTTGAATATACTCTAATAGAATGGCCTTTAGTTGTAATATGCTTTCAACTCTGTATTTCCAGATACCGAAATCCTCACAAGCAGACCGTCTGTGTCGCCTTGCTGCGAGAGGGCTATCACAAGGCTTTCACGGAGCTCTTCACTCTGATCGAGAAGTCGAATGCCTTGAGGGAGGCTGCAGGGTCTAGGTCAGCCATATGGCAGCAGCCGTCCCTGGGGGAGCAGCCTGATAAGCTGGATCAGCTTCAACACTTCCTGGCCAGGGCTGAGGCAGCCCAGCGAGCAGGTAACCGAGGGAATTGTGGGTAGCAGAGCAGCAGGAGCTGAAGCAGTCAGTGCCTGAGGGAGGATTTCAGACTGTTTCATGTATGAATGTAAAATATTGCTGCAATTTAGCACATATCAAGCTTCGTCTACCAAGGCATAGACTATAACAGAGCTGCTTGATCATGGAATAAGTTTACATGCAGGCCTGCTTCAGTTCTGTTTACATGATTCATTTGTTCTTTGAAAGTAAAAATGAATACAGGTGGTTAAGGGTCACATCTTTAAACTCTTTTGGGAGTTCTTTGTTCATATTCATGAGGCATTTGTGAGTCCATGCATGCATAGAATCAAGTCAGGCTTTTATCAGAAAGCCAACGTCGCAACTGGAAATATGGCAAATATATATATTTTTTTTAACTTATTAAGATGTGCTTTTAAAATTGCTCTATGCTTAGGAAAGCTTAAAAAATAAAAATGTGTTTTTATAAAACATGTTACAGAGCCTTTTGTTGTTTTTGGGCACAATGTGGCGTAACAGCATAGATGAAATGCATTGAAAGAATAGTTCATGTAATCGAGTATAACATTTTGAATAATGCAGAAGTTAATGTGGGGCTTATTTACTGCGGGCTGCCCACCGTTTTATGCCTGTGGCAAAATGCTTGTTGATTGGATCTCCAATGATTTAGGTTTTAATTAAATTGTATGTATGTTTAATATGCATTCTGTTTTCGGCATTAAACAGTTTCTTTCAGAACAATTTAGATGATTTGGATGGAGGGAAACTAATATTATTTTCATGACAAATATGAAATTATGAATGTGTAAATAGTTTGCTATGTAAAGTGCATATTTATAAAATGTTTAGCTTTTTTCCACCCAAATACACTTGTTTGTTATATGATCGTAGCCAAACAAACCATGTTAAATGTTTTAAGTTGATACACTCAATGCCTAAGAAGAATAAAATGAAAAGGCTGTGGTAAGATTGGATGCTGATGGATGACTTAAGCAAGATCTTTTAATTGCCCCAAGGGTGTTCACCAATGATTTTTATCTAATCTCCTCCTTCCCCTTTAATGATTTTACATTCAGCTCCACATTAAATGCTTAATAGAGTTCCATATTCCCACTTCAATTAATCGGTGACCCTTGAGGTTCTCTTCCATAATCCTCAACAGTCTATAGGAGGCAGGATGCTTACTGTCAGGAGTTGTAAAAAATGGTGCTAAGTGTGCAGAATTATGTGCCTTTAACAATACTTTGTATGTAGAGTAAAATTGTATTACCACACGAAGAGATACTGTAATACCACTTATCAACACAGAAAATCGATGAGTGCAAGCACCACCAAAAAGCAGAGTTAACTCTGGATGTGTAAATGATGAAAACATGTGGCAGCTCTGATTCTGCTTGATACTATGCTTTGAATTCTAAATAAATCGTAATATCACAAATGCTAGTTGCTTTATCACATTTAAGAAATCATCCTGCTACTGCAAATGGCCTGAAAATTTAATTGAGGGCCTGAATGTAAGAAGGCTTCCTGCTTCTGCTTGAAGAAAGCAAAGCCATTATCCCTGATCTTTTCTGCATTGTGGTTAATGGTGTCTGGGAAACCCATTGACAAATCTTTTTCCACCAGAGTTATCTGTTTACAGGTGTACCGTGTGAGAGTCTGAATGAAAATATGAGATAACCACTAACCTTATGCTATTTGAAGATGAGCTGGTCTCGTAGGTCTTTCAGGAATACTGAAGGACTCCCCAAACTTTTTGGCCTACACTGTCTGATTTTTGGCTGAACTCGTTATTG
This sequence comes from Calotriton arnoldi, assembly GCA_963921515.1. Classification (NCBI taxonomy): domain Eukaryota; kingdom Metazoa; phylum Chordata; class Amphibia; order Caudata; family Salamandridae; genus Calotriton; species Calotriton arnoldi. The sequence continues at coordinate 70,200 of CAWUFW010005793.1, read as the reverse complement.
TTGGTGTTGCAAATGGGATACGCCCATTTAGTACACCCAGATATTTTTGCTTTTTTAATAACCCGGTTTTAGACTTTTTACTATGGGTGAATATCACTACTTGTGTCTTACCCACAGTAATCACATGGTAAATGGAATGTACGTGTATACCACGAGTGTCTGCCTTTTAATATAAGGCACTGCGACACAGCTGTGGTAAGGGGCACTTAACTGGTTACACGTGAAAAGTTGTAATATTGCATGCCAGCAAAAGGTGATAACTAGCCCACACCACCTCCCCTGAGCAGGCCTTGGACTGGTCTGCTACACCACTCTGAGACAGTCAAGTGTCACAATGGGGTGCTTGTTACCAAGTAAGGAGAAATTGTGGGCCTATTACTTGCACATGACTCTCAACCAGCACAGCTAATAACCCAATTTCTTACAGCATTAGGACTCGGCAATTTTCCCCTGCTAACCAGTGCTGAAGAGGTTGTACTCTCTCCCTAAAATATGGTAAAATCGACCTACATCTTCTTTGCACATTTATTTACATGAACGTCTTCTGTAAATGGTACTGTAATTAAATGTTACGAGTAGGCAGCATCACCCATTGTGCCACCCAATAAAAGTAGCACTGTATAACAGGCCTCGGGCCTACAGCTGCGACGTATAGTGCAGTTTTAGACTGCCATTTCAACCTGGAAAAATAAACCACTTGCCAGGCCCAAACCTTCCTTTTTATGACTTATAAGTAACCACTATGATAGGCCCTAAAGGTTAATAGGGCAGAGTGTATGGTATTTAAAAAGAAGAACACGTGGGTTTAAGTTTTACATGTCCTGATAGTGAAAAACCTCTAAAGTCGTTTTTCACTGTTGTAAGGCCTATCTCTCTCATAGACTAAAACTGGGTTGCCTTATAACATTTAGTAAGTGCTAGCATCAGACTGTTAGCAGATAGAACAAGCATTTGCAATGCAATCAGTCTCGCATTTGCAAGAGTTAGAGCTATTGGCATTGTAAGTGAAAATGTCTTTTACCCATGTGTTTTGGTTTGGAGTGGAGTGGATGTATGTTGTTTGGAGTGGAATTATGTGTGTTGGATTTTAATTGTTAGTTCTGGAATTGTGTGTGGTGGAATTGTGTGAAGTGGATTTGTGTAGTGGAATTATGTGGGATGGTGAATAGATAGGGGTGACAGCTGCATAGAATAGAAAGGAAGATAGAGAGTGATAGGTAGTTTATGCATGAAGTGGTAAATAAACTCAAGACGGGAGCAGAAAGAGTGTGCGAGAAAGAGAGAAAGAAGGGGAGAGCAGGCCACAGACGCATTTGTGTGGCGTGGAACTGTGTGGTGTTGCATGAAATTACGCTTATTGGAATTGTGTCATGGTGTGTAGTGCATTTATATGGATTGCTGGTGTTAGAAATGGGATCTCTGGTTGGCTAAGGCTTGCGCCAAAGCCAGGCAGAGACCACCACTCTAGTCAGGGCAAGGGAGTTACACGCCAAAGATAACCCCTGCTCACCCCCTTGTAGCTTGGCACGAGCAGTCAGGCTTATCCCGGAGGCAATGTGTAAAGCGTTTGCGCACGCGCACAGCAACAACATACCAGGCACACTACAAAAGGAACTCCACACAAGGTTATATCAAAAATAGCCTTTGTATTCTCATAACACATTAGAACAGTACTCACACAATATACATGGTGCCACCTGGCACTAGGTCATATTTACAAGGGAATTATTTACACATGACAGGGCCACTTGGACCACTGTCAGAACCATCACTTAGTGAACATATCATAAATGTAGGACATATCATAAATGTAGGACATATCATAAACGTACAACCAGTAATCACTGGTAACCACTGTACTCAGCATCCTCCTGTAACATAAACCACATTATGCACAGTATCACATTAGGCGCGAAATACATTCTGCGCCAACCTCATAAGCCTAAACGCATTAGACCATAACCTCACCAGCATAAACATATTACGCCTTAGTCCTCAGCAGCATACACGCAGTATGCAATAATCTCATTAGCATAAACATCATTAGACATTAGGCCTCACCAGCATACACGCAGTATGCTATAACCTCATAAGCATAATTACATTAGAGGTATCACATTTCCTAATATCACATAGACAGGGACCCCCTGGCCAACTGGCCATCTCAAAGGGGCTCAAATGCCCTGTGTCCAGAAAGTCAGGGCTGCTGCCTAGCAGCAAAATCCACGGGCGCAACTGCGCAAACCTAAACGTAGCAGCTGCCCACTACTTGCTGGGCAGCTGGGAAACTCACTGGCACCTCTGTGCCTCTGGTCCCACTCAGGGACATCTCATGCTCATGCCCCTCTCGTTGCAGCTGCCCGCGCTGGTGCGGCGCAGCTGTGGCACTTTGCATAAAGGAGGGGGGCCCGGCACCTCTGTGCCCTCTGGACCCTCCTAGTGGCATTAAATCACATGCCCCCATCGTTGGGGTGGCCCGCTCTCTTGCGGGACCGTCCAGGCACCGACAATGCGCCTCGATATGCCCCCGGGCCTCTGTGGCCCTCAGGGGCTCTCCTTTAATAAACTTGCCCAAACGTTGCAGCTGCCCGCGCTGGTGCGGCGCAGCTGGGAATAAAGCAAAAGGAAGGGGCCCTGGCACATCGGTGCCCTCGGGGCCTCACTGGGGCTCTCTACATACTCTCACCTCATCGTTGCAGTTGCCCACTGGCAAGCGGGGCAACTGTGAAAACATGGCCAAAGGTAGGGGGCACGGGCCCATCTGGGCCCTCTTAAAACCCATATGCCCATCTTTGGGGCAGTCCGCTCTCTCGCGGGACCGCCCATACACTGATACTGTGCCTCGAATGGCACCAACATCAAGGAAGCAGCCCCCACTCACCAGGACTGCGGGCAGGACTCCTCTAGCTCCTCGGCGGGACGGTGCTCACCGGGACCTTCTCTACTTCACCCGGGCCCCTCCTGGGACCCGGGACTTTGCTGTGGAGTCCGCGAGGCTCCAGCCGCACTCTCTCTCCCTCGCGTCTCCGGCACATTTTCCAAGGCGGGGTGGGCTCCCGCCAGACTCTCTCTGTGGTTCGCCAGGGCGGGGTGGGCTCCCGCCTGGCTTCTCCTTCTCTCGCCGGGGTTCCCATCGGCTCACGGGAGCCCTGCATCTTCACCGGCACTTCTTCCGGTCCTGCCGCCGGCTCCGCCCATGTCCCAGGCAGACGTGCCTGACTTCCTGTTGGCGGCACGGGCCGGGGCGGTGAAACGCGGGGTGGGCACCCGCTATCCAAAATAGCATGAGAGCGGGGTGGGCACCCGCTCTCCAACGTGAAATCACCCATAAGCGGGGTGGGCACCCGCCAATTACTCAAAACGCGGGGTGGGCACCCGCAAACAATTCCCAGCACTGGGTGATTTCCTGCTTCCAGCAGCATCACGGGGGAATCCCTACGCCGGGGGATTCCCTCTCTCTCTGTCTGCAGCGTCGCACTGCAACAGCCCACTCGCTCCTCGCAGCCAAGAGCCAGGTGCTCTTAAAAGTACAAGGCAAGCGCTCCCAAGGCGCTTAGATGACGCAAAAGTCCTGGAGGTCCTTTAGAGATCAAGGGGCAAGGCAGGGCCCAGGGAGGCAAGCCCTCCTGGCAGCCCCCCCTGGGCCCCAGCAGCAGCACGCCCCGCAGGATACAGGAACACCAGACTGAACAACAAACATGGGGTCACAGCCCCTTCTTTTATACACCCTTTTCCTTTGTGTAAAGGTGCAGGGTTTGGGGGAACCAGATACAACTGGTTTAGGGGAGCTTTGGAGCACTTTGTTTTGCTCAGCTCCTCTCTCCTTTGTCAGGTGGGGGCTAGGGACATCAGACACACCACAGGAGGTGGAGCCAGCATTGTGGAGGGAAGGCACAGCCCTATTCAGACCCAGGAGACACTCCTCCCCTCACTCTATGTGCAGATCTCCCTATTCAGCCCTGCGCTGACTCACCCTGCCCCTCCTGGAGCCACACACACCTCCCAGCCCCTGTCACTCACAAGCCAGACATGCAATTCACATCAGGCAGGCAGACACAGAGCACACATAAATGCCAACTTCTAAAAGTGGCATTTCTACACTAGTCATAATAAATCTGCGCACACCATTGCGCAGCATTTATTCTCACGAGTTCGCACATACTAAACTCGACCCTGCACTCCCCTCATTTCAGGAATTACCATGGACACACATATTCCCCATGCATTCCTATGGGAGGGCAGGCTAATCTCACCACACGCACTCAGAGCGCGCACGCACTTTACACTGGGCCCCAGTGCTAAAGTGCGCAGAGGCCAAAAATCACTACCACTATGTCAGAGCTTAAGGCAAAAAGTTCAGGGGTGAACCTGCCAAAAAGGCCCAAGTCCAACACAAACCCCTTCCAGCCAAAACGCAGGGCAGACCAATCACCACTGTGATGGGCTTCCCTGCTTGGGGCGATAGAACACGGATGCGGGCCCGCACTGCAGGGACACCCTCCGGTTCTACGCCACTCTGAACCCATGTTGTTCCCTCTGAAAAAAAACTCAGGACCAACTAGGCTACCCCACTGGTACTCCCTAGTTGTCCACGGCCAGGACCTGGCCCTAGGCCACCCAGATACCACTGGTCCTTGCCAATCCACAGAGTGGGGGGCAGTAACCCCTGGCATCCAATAGCCATTCTCCACTCTCCCTTCTCAGTGTAGTTCCAAACTACCACTGATCCTCCAACCTAGGGTCCACACCCTCAGGCTGACCAGAGGTCACGGGTGAAGCGTCTCCTCACCCCACCTCCCTTCTGGCGTTCCGCACTCTCCCAGGAGAAGTACCCCCAGAACACAACTCTCCCACCAGTTCAGGACCTCTCTCCATCACTGGTCTAATACCTGGGACATACATTCACCGGCAGCACCGGGGTCAGAGGCGAGGGCTCCCTCCCTCTGCACCCCCTTCCAGAGTCCGATACCCTCCCAACTGGAGTGGTACCCCCTAGAAGGCAAACCGGCCAGGGGACTGATTACAGCCGCCCTGCCATCCAGGACAGGCAAACACCTGAACCTGGCTCCCCAACCCAGGGACGCTACCCTTTGGTCAGATGCCCAGCGAACCAGGACTTCACGGGGAGCACGCATGCCCCCCCTTGAGGGTGACACAACTAATGTGTCGTGTGACAGTCTGCCTGGCGCCGATCTCACGACCTCCTGTCCATCTGACAGTGCGTGAAGATCCCCCAGGACAGAAGTGGCGTCACCATGGCCAATCATTGGCGACTCAGCCCTTCTGGCTGGCCCCTGACCCACTGGTTCTTCCACTGGGGACTCTTTCCCCTCTCACCCTCCATCTGGACTTCTGCACCCTCCACTTAGGAGTGGCACCGCCAGACACCAGAACCACTGGAGCTCTGCTTACAGAGGCTCCACGTTCTCTAGACACTGGGAGATCCCCCTCAAAATGACCTACCAGTACAGTCTAGGCCCCAACCTGGTGTTCCCTGAAAGAACCATCCAGGCCCTGAGACTGGGTTTCGGGCACCTTGGGACACGCAGCCCCACACTCACTCCTTCTCCACAGAGACAGGACGAGAGCCCCTACACCCCTCCTACCACACCGGGACCTAGCTGGGCTACTCTGAACCTCTTCCACCACGCAGGTCCGGAAGATACCTGAGCCACTCCTTTTAAGATCACTCCCAAATGCCTCTTCAGATCCTCTAACACACAGCAGGGGTCTGCCTCCCGTGCAGGTTCCCTGGAAACAGAGAGCTCACACCCAATCGTCCAGTGCACACACCCTCATCCACATACGCCCTCAGACTGGTGAGACAGCATCTACTGCCCCTGAATCTCAACCTATCCCCTCTTACTGGGAACCAGGTACCATACTCTGGGAACTGGGAATGGGACTTCCTGCACTGGACTTCATATTGCTGCCACCACTGGATCCCACCCTTACTGGGGATTCCAGAAAACTCTCACTGCACTTAGGGATAATCTACCCTCCCGAGCTAGTGTCCCCCTGCCAATTAAGTTACCACTGCAGGCCAACCCCACAACACGCGGCATAGGGGCAGTATCCTCCTTCAGATTCTCTGGTTTCTGTCCTTGGCAGGACCCCCAACTCATAGTGCAATAAAACACATTTCACAGAAATGACTCTTTAAACAAACTCAGAAACAATAATCCCCAACATGTGACTATCTAAAATGCAGAGTTTTGTAATGCAGCCAGTTGTCGCTGTGGTACTGTGCAAACGCAAGTCCTAATCCCCACCGCTGACAACCAATGTTAGAAATGGGATCTCTGGTTGGCTAAGGCTTGCGCCAAAGCCAGGCAGAGACCACCACTCTAGTCAGGGCAAGGGAGTTACACGCCAAAGATAACCCCTGCTCACCCCCTTGGTAGCTTGGCACGAGCAGTCAGGCTTATCCCGGAGGCAATGTGTAAAGCGTTTGCGCCGCGCACAGCAACAACATACCAGGCACACTACAAAAGGAACTCCACACAAGGTTATATCAAAAATAGCCTTTGTATTCTCATAACACATTAGAACAGTACTCACACAATATACATGGTGCCACCTGGCACTAGGTCATATTTACAAGGGAATTATTTACACATGACAGGGCCACTTGGACCACTGTCAGAACCATCACTTAGTGAACATATCATAAATGTAGGACATATCATAAATGTAGGACATATCATAAATGTACAACCAGTAATCACTGGTAACCACTGTACTCAGCATCCTCCTGTAACATAAACCACATTATGCACAGTATCACATTAGGCACGAAATACATTCTGCGCCAACCTCATAAGCCTAAACGCATTAGACCATAACCTCACCAGCATAAACATATTACGCCTTAGTCCTCACCAGCATACACGCAGTATGCAATAATCTCATTAGCATAAACATCATTAGACATTAGGCCTCACCAGCATACACGCAGTATGGTATAACCTTGAACACACAAAGGTTCAGCACTATTCAACAAATTTATAACAGTTCAGTATCAATAATTTAAAAAAGCAATGAGCACACAGAAAGATGTCCAGATCACCGATGTGCATATCTTAATAGGATTTTCTCTTTATTTCATAATTTCTTAAAAACAGAAGATCATAGCCATAGCCGACGCGTTTCGTCTCTAAAAGAGACTTCTTCAGGGCTTCACAAAGTAGCAAATAGTGGATGTTCACTCTGACATTTGTACAATTCAACTGGACGACTTCTTATGTAGTAAACATTATCAGTAAGGCATGGTAGCCCGTAGCTCAAGTGTAGCAGGTTTCTTAATACGAAAGTATGCTATAACCTCATAAGCATAATTACATTAGAGGTATCACATTTCCTAATATCACATAGACAGGGACCCCCTGGCCAACTGGCTATCTCAAATGGGCTCAAATGACCGGTGTCCAGAAAGTCAGGGCTGCTGCCTAGCAGCGAAATCCACGGGCGCAACTGCGCAAACCTAAATGTAGCAGCTGCCCACTACTTGCTGGGCAGCTGGGAAACTTACTGGCACCTCTGTGCCTCTGGTCCCACTCAGGGACATCTCATGCTCATGCCCCTCTCGTTGCAGCTGCCCGCGCTGGTGCGGCGCAGCTGTGGCACTTTGCATAAAGGAGGGGGGCCCGGCACCTCTGTGCCCTCTGGACCCTCCTAGTGGCATTAAATCACATGCCCCCATCGTTGGGGTGGCCCGCTCTCTTGCGGGACCGTCCAGGCGCCGACAATGCGCCTCGATATGCCCCCGGGCCTCTGTGGCCCTCAGGGGCTCTCCTTTAATAAACTTGCCCAAACGTTGCAGCTGCCCGCGCTGGTGCGGCGCAGCTGGGAATAAAGCAAAAGGAAGGGGCCCTGGCACATCGGTGCCCTCGGGGCCTCACTGGGGCTCTCTACATACTCTCACCCCATCGTTGCAGTTGCCCACTGGCAAGCGGGGCAACTGTGAAAACATGGCCAAAGGTAGGGGGCTCGGGCCCATCTGGGCCCTCTTAAAACCCATATGCCCATCTTTGGGGCGGTCCGCTCTCTCGCGGGACCGCCCATACACTGATACTGTGCCTCGAATGGCACCAACATCAAGGAAGCAGCCCCCACTCACCGGGACTGCGGGCAGGACTCCTCTAGCTCCTCGGCGGGACGGTGCTCACCGGGACCTCTCTCTACTTCACCCGGGCCCCCTCCTGGGACCCGGGACTTCGCTGTGGAGTCCGCGAGGCTCCAGCCGCACTCTCTCTCCCTCGCGTCTCCGGCACATTTTCCAAGGTGGGGTGGGCTCCCGCCGGACTCTCTCTGTGGTTCGCCAGGGCGGGGTGGGCTCCCGCCTGGCTTCTCCTTCTCTCGCCGGGGCTCCCATCGGCTCACGGGAGCCCCGCATCTTCACCAGCACTTCTTCCGGTCCTGCCGCCGGCTCCGCCCATGTCCCAGGCAGACGTGCCTGACTTCCTGTTGGTGGCACGGGCCGCGGCGGTGAAACGCGGGGTGGGCACCCGCTATCCAAAATAGCAGGAGAGCGGGGTGGGCACCCGCTCTCCAACGTGAAATCACCCATAAGCGGGGTGGGCACCCGCCAATTACTCAAAACGCGGGGTGGGCACCCGCAAACAATTCCCAGCACGGGGTGATTTTCTGCTTCCAGCAGCATCACGGGGGAATCCCTACGCCGGGGGATTCCCTCTCTCTCTGTCTGCAGCATCGCGCTGCAACGGCCCACTCGCTCCTCGCAGCCAAGAGCCAGGTGCTCTTAAGAGTACAAGGCAAGCGCTCCCAAGGCGCTTAGATGACGCAAAGTCCTGGAGGTCCTTTAGAGATCAAGGGGCAAGGCAGGGCCCAGGGAGGCAAGCCCTCCTGGCAGCCCCCCCTGGGCCCCAGCAGCAGCACGCCCGCAGGATTCAGGAACACCAGACTGAACAACAAACATGGGGTCACAGCCCCTTCTTTTATACACCCTTTTCCTTTGTGTAAAGGTGCAGGGTTTGGGGGAACCAGATACAACTGGTTTAGGGGAGCTTTGGAGCACTTTGTTTTGCTCAGCTCCTCTCTCCTTTGTCAGGTGGGGGCTAGGGACATCAGACGCACCACAGGAGGTGGAGCCAGCATTGTGGAGGGAAGGCACAGCCCTATTCAGACCCAGGTGACACTCCTCCCCTCACTCTATGTGCAGATCTCCCTATTCAGCCCTGCGCTGACTCACCCTGCCCCTCCTGGAACCACACACCTCCCAGCCCCTGTCACTCACAAGCCAGACATGCAATTCACATCAGGCAGGCAGACACAGAGCACACATAAATGCCAACTTCTAAAAGTGGCATTTCTACACTAGTCATAATAAATCTGCGCACACCATTGCGCAGCATTTATTCTCACGAGTTCGCACATACTAAACTCGACCCTGCACTCCCCTCATTTCAGGAATTACCATGGACACACATATTCCCCATGCATTCCTATGGGAGGGCAGGCTAATCTCACCACACGCACTCAGAGCGCGCACGCACTTTACACTGGGCCCCAGTGCTAAAGTGCGCAGAGGCCAAAAATCACTACCACTATGTCAGAGCTTAAGGCAAAAAGTTCAGGGGTGAACCTGCCAAAAAGGCCCAAGTCCAACAGCTGGTATGTGGCATAGAGTGCATTTATGTGGGGTGTTTTTATGTTGTATTGAGTAGAATGTAATTATGTTGAGTGTAATTATGTGGTGCTGAGCGGCTTTACTTGGAGTGTAATTAGGTTGTGTGGTTTAGAATTGTATGGCATTGAATTGTGTGTTTGTTTGGTTATGGAGTTATGTGAGATGATTTACAGTGGTATTATGTGGCACGGTCTGGAGTTGTATTATAAGGTGTGGACTTAAGTGGCATGTTGCAAATTTGAATTTATTTTTTGGAGTGTAATTATGTGTTTTGAAATTTAGTTGAGATAAGTGGAGATAAATTCTGCAGGACCGCAGCATGGTCACTGTAAGGTGGATTCCAGTGCCTGCGGTTTGACGCTGTCTTTTAGTTACCTTCCCAAGTCACCTCTCTAGTTATCTTTATGCTACAGCTTTACAGATAATCAACAGTGGGCTATGGTGCATTAGGGACGTAACTTGGTCAGTGAGATTCGGGGCCCATACATCATGACTTTGCAGAGGTTTATAAAAGCAAATGGAACAGTTCTCAACTTTCCTGTGTGTATTTTATTGAACACAGAATCATGAAAGGCTGAGTCGGCCCTAAAGGGCTACAGCGTGTCAACTGCATATCACAGGTAGATTGGCCGCCTGCACATTAACCCTCTGAGGTATGTACTATTAAAATGCAAAAGGCTGGCATGCGATTACTGTTAATTCATGTAAGTGATATTTGAAGACAGGTGTTACACAAAAGAAAGATACACTATTTACAGAGTAATCAAATGGGACCAGAACACAGTATTACAGATATAGGTGCAGTTATATGATTGCACGTCTAAGGTTGTGTGCCAGGCGCATGCCTGAGTGGATATAACTAAGAGCCTAATGCCGAGGCAGATCGGGATAAATTCCCCTCATTGTTTGATCAAAATTGTAAAAAGGGCGGGGGAGTGGAAAAGGTGGGAAAAGGAAGTGTGGCTTTCCTGAGTCTGAGGGGGCGGGGAGGTGGGCTCTGCCAACGACTCCAGGCGATGAATTTGCACCAACGGCAGGAAGGAAAGCCAAGAACAAAACAAGTACAGCAGGGGTTCAATGCATGGCCTGACTTTAAACCAGACCTAGAGCACTAGCCTGGTCGTCCCATTAAGATTTTTTTCTGAGCGACAGCCCTTTTTTCCAATTTTAATGAAAAGTTAAGCTATTTTGCCAAAATGGTGTGCTTTTTTCAAGATACAAAATGTCAGCTGTACAATCACGATTTTCTTGTAAACACAATTTCACTGTGGTGGACACATTTTTTTCTGGATTTTTTTGTCCCTATTTTCCACAACTCTTGATTGTAAATAGCAATTGTATTTATATAGCACTTACTGCCCCTGACGAGGTGTCGAAGCGCTTTTTCAATGCACCTCAGCAGTCCCTTGGGGATGTAGCACCTCTTATTGCGAACAAATGCGAATGCTTAGTGATGCTTAAAGGAAAACAACTACAAAGAAAAAAAAAACTTGCCTACCTGTCAACACATTTCTGATTTTAAAAAAACACCAAAATATGTTTCTGCAACAGGCCCGGGCCAGGACATTCAATTCGGAAGCATGGGCATTAACTTGACCAATAGTATTCTTGGACTTGTACTCCGCTTGGATGTTTAGCGACTCAATGACAAGAATATCGGCCATATTGAAGTGGTAACCAATAAACCTTCAGAAAACAACGATTTGCTGTGTAGTGGCTGAAGAATTTAGCCGTTTCAATTCGGGATTTGCAGTTTATTCAAAACACACTTGAATATCATTTCGAACCCGGTGGGATGACTCATTTTTCTTTCAGAGAACTTATTACCTGAATGCATTTTCTTACAATGAGCACGCTTCCATTTCAGTGGTATTCTTCATTGCAGTGTGGCCATATTGCGTGGCTACGACAACATATGTTGAGCACAGGTGCAGAAATATGGAAAATATAACTAATTTGTCTCAGCATTATATAATTTATAAGACAAGTCTGAATTTTTGAAAGTTGTCACATGAGACACTTTTCAGAATGCAGTGCATGAAGTCAGATGGTCAACAGGCAGTCATTTATGTGGAGGCGAAATGACACCCAATCCACACAGCTGCTGCATTCGAGAACAGCAAATTCAACAAGCACGGTACATCTGACACCATAGTCTGGAAGCGACACCCCAGAAGCGGAGGAAGTAAAGCAACATTTCGAAAACGGGCAGAAACACGTATGTGCAGGGAACAATTAAAAAAAAAAGTTCTCCCTAAGAACAGAAATACTATGAAAGCGTAAGCAAACTGTACTTGGCCGGTGCTTCTCAGCCTTCAACGGCGGAGAGGTATCGGCTGCGCGAACAAGTAAGGAGACAGCAAAGAAGAGCGATGCTAGAGTGAACCTATAGTGAGCAGCAGGTAGGAATAAAGTCGTTTTAGTGATTACAGCAGGTCTTGCTCGACCTAAAAATGGTGTTTATACTCAAATGATTTGTAATTAAAAATCCTCTCTACTGGTGAAGCCAGATTTTAAGTTACAATTTTCAAAAATGCCATTTTTAGAAAGTTAAACATCAATTGGGCAACCCAGTAACCCCACAGCAGAAAGGGTATCTATAGCAATATACAAAATGTCCCCTGAAGGAGAGTACTTTTCAAAGTTGCAGTAACACATGTATCTGCTACCTTAAATACATACAATTGACAATTTAATTAGAATATGAGGCATACTTTATTTGTAAATCAATATTACGTATGATTTATTATATCCAAAAATCACAAGATAATAATAACAAGTGTTCAAAAATACATTCCAATTAAATCGTGGTTCTCTGTGGTAACATTTGGATATTTTACAATACATACAGATGACACTTCAAGGTACCATAGTAATCACTCAACAATGCTATCCTCCAGTTTAAACAAATTATTATGAGGAAAAGAAATGTATCATATATGTCTAAACGTTGTTGTGATTATAGCATTGATGTTTCTGTCCCCCATTGTCAACAAGTACTTGGGAGCATCTTCAGGACGAAGTGTCGCAATTTACTAAACATATATGGATCCTTGACCAATAATGGGTTTCGAAAACACTAAGCTAGTCATATATGGTTCCTTGGATCCCGGCGTCACTAATATATTCTGCCAATGCACAATGTCACGATATTGAGCGGCGTCTAAAAAAATATACTAAATCATATGTAATATTGATTTACAAAAAATGTACACCTCATATTCTAATTAAATTGTCAATTGTATGTAATTAAGTTAGCAGATACATTTATCTGATAGAGACATCTAGCCGCAGATTCCAAAGTGGCAGTAACGTAAAAGTTACTTACCTTCGGTAACGTAATATCTGGTAGAGTCATAGGGGCCGATTCCGATCTCGGTCGGAGGCGGACCCAATACCATTCGGTCGGGAAAAAGCCATGCGAAAGCCTGTTTCCGGCCGAACCGTACGCTGGTCCGGCCGAGCGAGTACGATGCGACTCGCCGACCGACTCGTCCGGGCGTCCCGACAACTCCGACCGACTCGCTCGGACTCGAACCGCTCCGACCGACTCGGTCGGACCCGAGCTCGCACCGCGCAATGGAGACGCTTTCCGGCCGGGTAAGTACGATGCGCACTCGACCGCTCCGACCGACTCGCGCCGTCCGACTCGAACTCGCTGTCGGAGCCGCACTTTGGGGGTCCGTGTCGGACCCCTGTACGCTGCACCCGTGCGAGGCGCACACAGGGGGACCCAAGGGTCCCCCTACCTGTGCGTGTACGCCGCGGCGCGCCGCGGCGCACTCGCTGTAGGGGGCGCCTTGTCCGCCTCGCACCCATTGAGGCAATGGGAGCCCGCGCACGCGTTGTACGACCGGCTCCCATTGACTTCAATGGGAGTCCGACCGACTCGTGTCCGATAACATACGGACGCATCGTACTCGTTCGGTCGGACTGCACGGGTCCGATTCGGTCGGAAATCTCTCCGGGTCCGGCTCGGTCGGAGAGATTTCCGGCCCGAATCGGAATCGACCCCATAGTCTAGCCGCAGATTCCTTAACTTTTGAATTCTCCCCAGGTGCCAGTCTGGATCCGGAAATTTTTCAGCAGTACCTCTGCGTGCCAGGGGACGGCATCGTACGGCTCCGCGATGACGTCAACTTCGGTTATGATGTCAGTGGAGACATATAAATCCCCTCAGGCACGCGGACGTCAGTTTCTTCTTTTCCGCGCTGTAACATGGATCCGGAGAAGCAGTTCCTTAGGTCGATTTTTTTTAGGTCGAGCATAGTGGCAGCCCGCATGCGCTGCTCGCTCTACGAGACTGCTTTAGTAGAGTATGGGAGAGAAGCCGCGCCCATTCTACTCCCATATTTTTAATTGGCTTGTGTCATTGTAAATGCTGCCTTCGGATTCGTTAATAGGCTTGTTAGTCCCTTCTTAGTACGGCCTTGTCTTCATTTGTACCCTCCCATGGCCACTGGCCCTTTTACTTCAGTTGTTACACTGGACCTGTTATTTAGTCTGCAAGCCCTATTTACTTTATTGAGTTTCTCTTACTGCAGGCCAGACATGCGCTGCTTCAGCTGAAACCGCTTGTGTTTTTTTAAGCAGCACAGCCACCCCGTAACACGGGCGCCTGCTTTCACTCACTTTAACCCGGCATTATCTTGTGTCTGTTTCAACCCCCCCAAGTAAAACGGATTTAGACATGATTAGCGAATTAAGTCATGTGAATTCCAGGTAGCACAAATCCCTGTGCTAATGGGCTGAAGCTGACACTTGTCATCTGTACTAAAGCCACCTGATGGGTTGTTTTCAAAAGCCTGTTCTATTAACACCACGACCAATATGACCACCACCGCCAATACCACCACCACCAATACCACTACCACCACCTATACCACCACCGCCAATACCACCGCCAATACCACCACCAAAACCAATACCACCACCACCAATACCACCACTACCACCACCACCAATACCAACACCACCACAAATAACACCACCAATTCCACCACCAATATCACCACCACCACTACCACCACCAATACCACCACCACCAATACCACCAATACCACCACCACCACCAATACCACTACCACCACCAATACCACCACCACCACTAATACCACCACCACCACCAATACCACCACCACTATCACCAATACCACCACCACCAATACCACCAATACCACCACCACCAATACCACCACCACCAATACCACCACCAATACCACCACCACCACCACCAACACCACCAATACCACCAATACCACCACCAACACCACCAATACAACCACCACCACCACCAATACCACCACCACTAATACCACCACCACTACCGCTACCACTAACACCAATACCACCACCAATACCACTACCATCAATACTACCACCAATACTACCACCGATACCACCACCACTAATACCACCACCACTGCCAATACCACCACCCCCACCAATACCACCACCAATTCCACCACCGATACCACCACCACTGATACCACCACCACCAACACCACCACCAATACAACCACCACCACCATGACCACCAACACCACCAATACCACCACCAATACCACTACCATCAATACTACCACCAATACTACCACCGATACCACCACCCCCACCACAAATACTACCACCAATTCCACCACCAATACCACCACCAATACAGCACCACCACCAATAGCACCACCAATACCACCACCACCAATACGCCACCACCACCACCAATACCACCACCAGTACCACCACCACCACTGATACCACCACCACCAATACCACCACCACCAATACACCACCACCACCAATACACCACCACCACCAATACCACCACCACCAATACCATCACCACCAACACCACCACCACCAATACAACCACCACCACCACGACCACCAACACCACCAATACCACCACCACCACCACCAATACTAGTTCTACCACCACCAATAACACCACCACCACCAATACCACCACCGCCAATACCACCACCAATACCACCACCACCAATACCACCACCACCAATACCACTACCACCAATACCACTACCAACAATACTACCACCAATACCACCACAAATAACACCACCACAATGCCACCACCACCACAAATACCACCACCATCACCAACACTACCAGCACCAATACCACCACCAATACCACCACCACCAATACCATTACCACCATCACCAGTACACCAACAATACCACCATCACCAATACCACCACCAATACCACCGCCAATACCACCACCAATACCACTACCACCAATACCCCCACCAAAACCAATACCACCACTAATACCACCACCACCAATACCACCACCAATAACAACACCACCAATACCACCAACACCACCAACACCAACAATACCACCACCAATACCACCACCACCAATACCACCACCATCACCACCACCACCACCACAATACCACCACCACCAATGCCACCACCACCAATGCCACCACCAATACCACCACCAATACCACCACCACCACCACCACCAATACTACCATCAATACCACCACCACCAATACCACCAATACCAATATCACCAATATCACCACCAATACCACCACCACCAACACCACCACCACCAACACCACCAATACCACCACCAATACAACCACCACCAATACAACCACCACCACCAATATCACCACCACCACCAATACCACCACCACTCAATACCAATACCATCACCACCAATACCACCCCTACCACCACCACCACTACCCCTACCACTACTACCCCTACCACTAACACCAATACCACCACCATCAACACCACCAATACCACCACCACCAATACCACTACCATCAATACTACCACCGATACCACCACCACCACTGCCAATACCACCACCACCAATACCACCACCACCAGTACCACCAATACCACCACCAATTCCACCACCAATACCACCACCAATACCACCACCAATACCACCACCAATACCACCACCACCAATACCACCACCACCACCAATACCACCACCACCAATACACCACCACCACCAATACACCACCATCCCCAATACCACCACCACCACCAATACCACCACCAGTACCACCAATACCACCACGACCAATACCATCACCACCACCACTAACACCACCACCAATACAACCACTACCACCATGACCACCAACATCACCAATACCATCACCAACAATACCACCACCACCAATACCACCACCACCACCAATAACACCACCACCACTAATGCCACCACCACCAATACCACCACCAATACCACCACCACCACCAATACCATGACCACCAATAACAATGCCACCACCACCACTACCATCAATACCAAGACCACCACTAATACCACCACCACCAATACCACCACCACCAATACCACCAACACCAACACCACCACCACCACCAATACCACCAATACAACCACCACCAATACCACCACCACTCAATACTAATACCACCACCACCAATACCACCACCACCACCAATATCACCAATACCACCACCACCACCACCAATACAACCAGCACCAACAATATCACCACCACCACCAATACCACCACCACTCAATACCAATACCACCGCCAATACCGCCACAAATACTACCACCACCAATACCACCACTACCACCGATACCACCACTACCACCACCACCACTACCACTAACACCAATACCACCAACACCTCCACCACCAATACCACCACCATCAACCCCACCAATACCACCACTACCATCAATACTACCACCAATACTACCACCGATACCACCACCACTAATACCACCACCACCGCCAATACCCCCACCACCAATACCACCACCACCAATACCACCACCAAAAATTCCACCACCAATTCCACCACCAATACCACCACCACCAATACCACCACTACCACCAATACACCACCACCACTACCACCACCACCACTGATACCACCACCACTAATACCACCACCAATACCATCACCATCCCCACCACCAACACCAACACCACCAATACAGCCACTACCACCACGACCACCAACACCACCAATACGTCCACCAATACCACCACCACCACCAATACCAGTTCCACCACCACCAATAACACCACCACCACTAATACCACCACCACCAATACCACGACCTCCAATACCACCACCACCAATACCACCACCACCAATACCACCACCACCAATACCACTACCACCAATACCACCACCACCAATACCATGACCACCAATAACAATGCCACCACCAATACTACCATCAATACCAAGACCACCACTAATACCAATACCACCACCATCACCACCAATACCACCACCACCAACACCACCAATACCACTACCACCACCAATTCCACCACCACTCAATACCAATACCACCACCACCAATACCACCACCACCACGAACACCAATACCACCGCCACCACCACTACCACCGCCACCAATACCACTGCCATCAATACCACCACCAATACCACCACCACCGCCAATACCACCACAACCAATACCACCACCACAACAAATAACACCACCACCAATTCCACCACCAATACCACCAATACCACCACCATCACCAATACTACTACCACCACCACCACCAATACCACCACCACCACCAATACACCACCACCACCAATACACCACCACCACCAATACACCACCACCACCAATACACCACCACCACCAATACACCACTACCACCACCACCAATACCACCACCACCACTAATTCCACCACCAACAGCACCACCACCACCAATACCAGCACCACCAACACCACCAATACAGCCACTACCACCACGAGCACCAACACCACCAATACAGCCACTACCACCACGAGCACCAACACCACCAATACCACCACCAATACCTCAACCAATACTACCACCACCACCAATACCACCAACACCACCAATATCACCACCACCACCAATACCATCACCACCACTAATACCACCACCGCCAATACCACCACCAATACCACTACCACCACCAATACCACCATCACCACCAATACCACCACCACAATACCACCACCACTTATACCACCACCTCCAATACCACCACCTCCAATACCACCACCGATACCACCACCAATGCCACCACCAATACTACCACCACCAATCCAATACCACCACCACCAATACCACCGCCAATATCAATACCACGAATACCACCACCAATACCACCACCACCAATACCACCATCATCACCAATACCACCACCAATACCACCACCACCAATACCACCATCATCACCAATACCACCACCAATACCACCACCACCAATACCAGTACCACCACCACCAATACCACCACCACCACTACCAATGCCACCACCACCAATACCAATACCGCCACCACCAATACCACCACCACCACCAATACCAGCACCACCAATACCACCTCCACCAATACCAATACCACCACCACCAATACCACCACCACCACCAATACCAATACCACCACCTCAGCGCCTCTCGCTCACTAGTAATAGCAGGGGCACTCTACGAGGCCGGAGCTGCAGCCGAGACCATCCCTCCCTCCCTCCATGCCTGCCATAAAGCACAGCCCGCCCTGCACCAGGAGGTGAAGCCAGGGCCCTACTACAGCTGGAGTGTTTTTTATTAGGCCAAAGATAGCAATGACATTACGCTATGGCACACTGCACACTCAAATCACGGAGAGGGCAGGGAATAACCCCCCATCCTGCTCTTCCTCCTGAGCTGCGACAGTGTAATCACAGAGCGAAAGGTGTTGGAGCGCTTTGTTAGTGTTTATAGCTCAGATCATATGTAACCCTCACTTCACACACTTTGTGTCTGTGTAACTTACAACACATCTTTTTCACTGCACTATTTATCACTACTTTGAAGACGTCGCAGGCCTGTCTCTTCCTCTGAAATTTACAATCTAACAAGTGGTCGAGAAGGCCCTTTATTGCAATGCAATAGGTCTCGCATTTGCGGGAGTTTAAGCTATTAGTATTGTAAATGACAATGCCTTTTATTTATGTTTTAAAACCCAAAACATAAATAAAAGGCATTGTCTTTTACAATGCCAATAGCTCAAACCTGCGTGAATGCGAGACCTATTGCATTGCAAATGCTTGTTCTTGACCTGCTTTGACACTTTGCGTTGGTGGAACAGTGTGCCTTTGTCTGATGTCTACAGGTTTCAAACCTTGTGGATCTTGTAGCCGACATATCGGTGACAGACCCGCACACAATTTGTATGTGGTGTTTAGGCGAGCACCACGACTCCAAAGATTGTGGCTCCTGCCAGAAACTAAAACCGAAGTTGTTAAAGGAGCGACGTTTGAAGTTGATGGCGGCGCATGTGTCACAATCCTTGGAGGCTTCCCAGCCTCGGTCTTTGTCATCTCGGAAAAAACTGGGGTTGATCTAGGAGCCGAAGCCGGTCTGGAGGACGTTGTTCTTCGGGAAAGTCAAAAGGTAAGGGGCAGTTGAAGTCGCTGCATTACCGGACTTTACCGCGCGGGGACTTTGTCTCCCATGGCCTCCTCCCGCTCGACGGTTGAGGAGGCGGTATGCAACTCTGCACCGCGTCTCCACGTGTTTTCGGGAGCCGGTGCATCGATGGCTCGGATGAAGGAATATTAGAATTCCTTGCACCTCATCTTTGGGACCCCATCTCCCTCTGGAGCACCTTTATGCCCCAAGGAGGAGAGTGGCGTGCCGTCTTAGGGTTTGCTGTCAATGATGGTTGAGCCATTGGAGTCGAGGGGTCGGCTCCAGTAGACGTCGGCTGGCGCCGCTTTGGCGCAGGTCTATAGTCCTTCGGAATTTGGACCGACGATGCCAGACTTCGATCAGCCGACTCTGATGCTGACGTTGGTGGCGGCGGTCGAAGTTACTTCTCCTCCACCATGTTTGCATCATACGACGTCTGATGCTGAGTTAACTATTCAGACTGAGGGGGGATCAGGTTTTGATTCCTTCTCAGCAAGAGCTTGTGGAAAGACAGCCTGTGTCGATCGAGGCAGGGCCCTTTCAGCCCATTTCTGAGATTTGTGTGCCTTAGATGGAGGAGAGCTGGTTGTCTGATCTGGGAGAGGCTAGTGGTCTGGATTCTTCTCCAGCTTCAGGGTTGCTTTCTCCCCCAGGTCTTGACATGGAGGCAAGTTCCTTCTTTGCAGACATACTAAGGAAAGTATCTACAGTTTTAAACTTGTCACTTCCTACGGTGCAAAGGTCCACAGACCCTTTGATCGAGGTCTTTTTTCAGGGGCAGACAGGGAAAGAACCTGTTCTTCCATTTGGGGAGGCCCTCTGATGTTTTTTAGGTACTTGGGCCAAGCCTGAGTCGGGGACGTCAGTGGACCGAAATATGGCACGTAGACACCTGCCTGCACCTGGGGACCTAGTTTGTCTTCATATACACCCTTCCACCTGTAGCTTGGTAACTCAGGTTGCGACTTCTTTGCAGGATGTAGATTCTTTTCCTAAGACTCCTGTGGGTAAGGAGTCTAGGACTCATGCTGCATGTAGTAAACACAACTTTGCTTCGGCAAGCTCAGCCTTGAGATCCACAAATGCATCTTGCGTGTTGGGGCGAAATTCCCATGCTTTATGGGATTCGCTACAGAATTTGTTACCCTCTCTTCCGAATAATATCCGTTCGGAGATTGGTGATTTGATTTAAGATGGTCAGCAGGCTGCTAGGCTTACCATAAGGTGTGGTATAGACACCACAGACTCTGTAGGTCACGGAATGGCATCAGCAGTGGCATTAAGGCGTAGGGCTTGGTTGGCAACTTCGGGTTTCTCGGAGGCTGTCCAGTTGACTTTGGTCGACATGCCATTTGATGGTGCCCATCTTTTTGGAAGTCAAGCTGATGCAGCATTAAGAAGCTTCCGTGAAAGACAGAGGTCTTCAGAGTCATAGCTTTTCGTTGTTTGTTACTGGTGTAACTTGTCCTTATACTTGAGATATAGGTTTTTTCTTTCAAAGCGAGTAAGCTTTGTTAGGGCATTTTACTTGTCCGTTGTTGGTTTGACCACTTGGTGTCCTGCGAGAGCAGATGTTTTATTCTCAGTACCAATTTTTCCCTTTTTTAATCTGTATTGATTTAGATGACAGAGGGAGGTTTCCCTATGTCCCTTAGCCTCTGAGGATGAGCTTTGTGCTCAAAAGGTTGTCATGAGATGTGTCTTCTTGTATGGAAGATTTTCTGACGCAAGCTTCTTTGAAGCAGTCAAGTATGCTAAAATGTGCATGGCTTCGGCCTTTCATTGTCTCTTATAGGGACATGTTGGTATGCCAGTGGTAAGTCTGGTATATAGGACGCTCTGGTCTTTACTCATTAGAGTAATCAGCGTAGTAAGTCCTCACTACACTTGCAGTGTGCATATTTATTATGGCGATGGTGGATTCAGGGCCTACATTTTGTATTCTTTTGAATACATATTCTTGTGGTTCATCTTTCATTAAAGTCCTCTTGGACTATGTATTTTTATGGTTGTTTTCTCCTTCTGAGCGGACTGCATATCTACATTTTTATTATATGTGCTTCACTTTTTAGAAAATTGTGAGAGTAAACTCAGAGTTTATGCAGTATTCTTTGGAAGACATGAGTTAGTTGCCTTCTCCTCTGTGGAGTGGATATGTAATTTATTTGTTCATTCCTAGAACTTATGGGGTGAACTCTGTATCTTAAGCTGTGTGATAGGTAGTGTCGGAAACAATCTGATGGAGGCCTCTAGCTGCAGTTTCCTTACTTGTTTTCGTTCATACAATTTATGGAGGAGTTTTTAGGCTTTATAAGGAGCTCTTCTTGTTATTCTGCCAAAATGCTTTTTGCATCTGTCTGGAGGTTATACTACCTATCTTTTTGGGTATTTTCACTGTGCTTTACAAGCCCTTGGGAAATCTTGGCTGTTACTTTTTGAGGTGGACTTGTGATCAAAATGTGTTTTGTATCACTTTGCTACCAAGGATTCATTTTATATATTATTTCCTTTTAATGTTTTTTTATTTTTTCCTTATTTAATGTTTTGATACTGCACTAATAGGTGCGTTCCCTTTTCTTCCCTCGCTTGCCTTGGTATTTTGAGCGTGCCCACGGCTCGGAGTCCTGTTCAGACTTTCGGACCATGACACTGAAAGCCAGGCAGGCACAGGCTTTGTAGATGCCTGCGGTCCTTCAGTAAATGTGAGCCAGCGATGCTCTATGTGTTGGGAGACCACTCTGAGTCAATTGTGACACAATTTTATATATATTATGTATATGTCCAGGTGATACACCGTTGTGGGAATTTTTTTACAACTGGCATCATTGATGATCAATATTAAATTCAAACCTATTAGTGTCATTTTAGTCTCTTTACAGTGCTTTATGTAGTCTTTGAGTGGTCGCTTTGTTCAAACAAAATTCTCAATACCATGGAGGTATTATTGTTCATCTTTCTTTTGGCGTTCATTCATCTTGGTATGATGGAATGAGTTCTGAGAATCCTTCTTTTGGATTTTTTCAGGACAGTTCTTTCTCTGATATTTCTTTATTATTGTGAAGAATGCGGATTACATGACTTTTGTCTTGCACTCAACCCTTTTAATCAACGAGTTTTCTTTCCCCTTGGGGGATAGGGGTTAATGTCTGATAACTGACAGATGGTTCTTTAAGGGTTTTTCCCCTTTTCCCTCAAGTGCCGATTCTTTTGTGCCTGTAGGGTTGTTTATTATTCATATGTTCTGTGACAGTTTTCATATATTCTGTCAAGAGCCAAGCTCTTGTTCTGCTATTCCTATGTCCATTTGGTCAGTTGTTAGTTATGACCGGCTGGTTCTTTTTGAGAACTTTTGTAGGATTGGTTCGCAGACTCTCCTCTACGGGGGTGTAGCTATGGTATTTAATTCAAAAGTTAAGGAATCTGTGGCTAGATGTCTCTATCAGATGTAAAAGTTACTTACCTTCGGTAACATAATATCTGGTAGACACAGTCTAGCCGCAGATTCATTAACTTCCTGCCCATCCTCCCCACTCTGCTAATTACCTATGAGGTAAGGGTTATACCCTTTTTCAGTACTGGTTTTAAATACCGGGGATCACTATCTCAACTTACGTTGGGAGTCGACAGACCACTTGGCCTGGCCACATCGATTTTGTTTAGATGTTGCTATACCTTCCATTTGCAAATGTGTGTGGTAGGTAGGGTGGGGGGTGTTTTCTATTTCACACAGGATTGGATACCAGTGGGCAGTTTTGATTTATTTGTTCTTTCTTTGAAAGTCTTTGTTTGGTATCATCATACCTGGTATTGGCACTATCAATATGTCATGTAATGGTGTGATTCAACAAATTGCTTGGTGTTGTTTTTATAGGTTTTGTTTTGCTATTATCATGCCACTCATTACCACTGATGAATGGGCTATAGAGTGTAAGGTTTTCTTCCCTTACATGAGGGTTATTTACCAAGGCATAAGGTTTCAAAGATTTTTAATGAATGGTCTATAGAGTATAAGGTTTTCTTCCCTTGCATGGTGGTTATTCACCAGGGTGCAGAGTTTCACGTAGCCCTGTGCTTCGTTGATTCTTTTGTTTTTTTTCTTTAAAATCCATGTTGGATATTAACATACAATTTGATGTTTCTCCTTTATTAATGTTTCAAAGATTTTTTATCTTTTTGGCACACTGTTTCCACAACCAGTTTCTATAGTGGCTCCACATTCTGGCACAGAAGTTTCACAGAAGAAACTGACGTCCTCGCACCGGACGGGACTTATATGGCTCCACTGACGTCATGACCGGAGTCGACTTCATCGCGGGGCCGTACGATGCCGTCCCCCGGAGCGCAGAAGTACTGCTGAAAAGTTTCTGGATCCAGACTGGCGTCTGGGGAGAATTCATTAAAAGTTAATGAAGCTGCTGCTAGACTGTGTGTCTACCAGATATTACGTTATCGAAGGCAAGTAACTTTTTCATTACTGCCACTTTGAAAAGTACTCTCCTTCAGAAGACTTTTTATATATTAGTTTTAGAAAGTTGCCATGGTTCTGCCTAAACCAAATGGGCCTTTCTGCCAGTGTCCTGCGTCACATGACTAACTGGCTCTGCTGTTGCAGGTTGCGTATCGCTTCCAGACAGTGAGACAAAGGAAGCCTAGGTGTGAGGAGAGTGGGTTTCCCTGACATGTTGGCTGAGGAGGACCTGGCTCCTACCCTGATTACACTTCAAAAGGTTCTGCCTGCAGCACACAAAGGAATCTGACACCATGCCTGCCCTTGACATTGTCACCCTAGACAGTTTGGAGCGAGGACCAGGGGCAGGGGAAGAACTGACCAGAACTATTTTTTAGGGTAGGGTAGAGACTTACCCCACACAAACACTGCCATCAGATATAAAAAACATTGGCAAAACCAATAGGCCTGGCTTTTTCCCGGTGCACGGACAGAATATCGAGTTTAAAATGTCGACATACTCAAATATCGAGCTTTAAATATCGTGATACAGAAATATCGACAGAAAGAATATCGTGGTCAAGAATATCGACTTGCAGGTAAGAAATATCGTTTTTGGAAATATCGAAGTTGTTAATATTGTTTGCAAAAATATAGTTTAAAATATTGATCTTTTAATTAATGTTATGTATTTTAGTATGTATTTTAAATGTATGTGATCTATTTTTTGCATAAGAATTTGTTTTGTTTTTTAATATGCGTTAAATTTTTAGTAGTTATTAATTTTATCTTAATAAAATTTTGCGTTTTTAAGTTCTGTAGCGGGTTGTGGGATTATAAGGGAATAGGGTGAGAAGTAATTTAATTATAATAAATTAATG
This sequence comes from Calotriton arnoldi, assembly GCA_963921515.1. Taxonomy (NCBI): domain Eukaryota; kingdom Metazoa; phylum Chordata; class Amphibia; order Caudata; family Salamandridae; genus Calotriton; species Calotriton arnoldi. Next base: position 44,792 of record CAWUFW010005793.1, on the reverse strand, counting down.
ATTATTTTTAATGTATTAGTATTTATTTAATTTAGATTTTATAGTGTTAATTGTGGGAATTAATTATTAATTATTAATTGGCTGTTAATTATTAATTAATTAATTGGCAATTATGTTAATTGTGTCATTTTTTAGGAGCGGGTTGTGGGTTTATAGGGGAATAGGGTGGGAAGTAATTTAGTTATAAAAAATGAATTATCTTTTTTTATGTATCAGTATTTATTTAATTTAAATTTTATAGTGTTAATTGTGGGAATTAATGTATTAATGATTAATTAAGTGGCTGTTAATTATTAATTCATTAATTGGCAATTATGTTAAGGAGCGGGTTGTGGGTTTATAGGGGAATAGGGTGGGAAGTAATTTAATTAAAATAAATGTATTAATATTTTTTATTTACTAATATTTATTTAATTTATATTTTATAGTGTTAATTGTGGGAGTTATTTCATTATTAAATATGTATTAATTGGTTGTTAATTATTATTAATTAATTAATTTGCAATTAATTATGTTAATTATGTCATTTGTTAAGGAGTGGGTGGTGGGGTTTATAGGAGAATAGGGTGGGAAGTAATTTATTTATAATTTATAATTCATTAATAATTGTCTATTAATGCTAATTAATTAAAATATGGCAATTGTGTAATTAAATTTTGATGTAAGTTGTTGGGTTTATAGTGTTAAAGAATGGGAAGTAAATTCTTTTAAATTAATTAATAAGTTGTTGTTAATTGATATTAATTAATTAATGTAAAAATAGTTATGGAAATTGTGTAATGATTTTTAGGTGTGGGTTGCGGTGTTTATTGGGGTAGAGGGTGGAAAGTAATTTATGTTTAATTAATAATTCGTTGATTATTAATATTAATTTATCAATTGATAAATATTTATGGTAAGTGTTAATTGTTATTTTGTGTGTTTTTGTTTTTATAGGGGTAACATTTGGGGAGTAAATACATTTTTATTTGTTTTAAAAAAATGTAAATTAATAATATTTGTTTAATTGATAATTAATTATGTTAATTATGGAGGTACTTTTTTATAAATTTAAATGTGGGTTGTGAATTGTGTGGTATTATAGGGTAGGAAATAAAAATATTACATTTATGTAATAAATAATGTTTGTTTATAATTTCTATTAAAAATAGATTTTGTTTTTAAATTATTTTTGAATTTTTTCAAATATGCTTTCTAGGTATTTGTTAGATCTTTTTAACATTCTAATCTGTTTCTATCTTTTGTAATATTTAAAACTTTTATATATGTTTTTTTTTTAGCCCCTTCTTTGCTAGGCCTTTTCCCCCCCTATGCTAAGCATTTTTTTGGCTATTTGGGGTAGTTCGCGCTTAGGCCCCTGTAACTTTTTGACCACATAAGGTATCCACGCCAAATTTGCATCCTTTTCTTCCAACATCATGGGGATTCTAAAGGTACCCAGGGTTTGTGGATTCCCCTGGAGGGGACCCAGAAATTAGCCAAAATACAGCTACATTTTGTTTTTTGGGGGAAAAATGGGAAAAAAAGTGCTGCAAATGAAAGCGTCTGGCTTTTTTCCTGCAAATGGTATCAATAAAGGGTTTGTGGGGCTGAAACCACCATTTTCCCAGCTTTTAGGGACTGACAGACTTTTGTCAGAAAACCAACATTTTTTACACAGTTTTGGAATTTTACTGGGATATAGCCTATTTTTGCTATTTTTTGTGCTTTCAACCTTCTTCCAGTTAATGGTAGAAATCGGTATAAAAGCAATAAGGGATCCTGGAAAGCTATACATTTTAGAAAAGTAGACAAAATTCTGAATTCAGCAAGGGGCCATTTTTGTAGATCCTTCAAGGTTTCTTTATAGAAACTAACAGTTGAAAATAGGAAAAATTGAAAACGAGTTGAGAAAAACAGCCATTTGTGCGAACGTTTTCACCTGTAACTTCTTCTAATTGTGACATCTGTTTGAAAGCAATATACCGTTACATCCGCTGGACCTTTCTAGTTGTGGGGATATATAGGACTTGTAGGTTCACCAAGAACCCGACGAACCCAGAGCCAATAACTGAGCAGCGTCTTGCAATGGTTTTTTTATTATGTACAGGGTACATAGCAATTAATTTGGGAAAATTTATACATGGAAAAATCGGTATGAAAGACACCTATGTATTTCTGAAATTGGAACAAAATATAGAGTTTAGAAACATAAGATATTTGCACATTTCCGAAATTGTGAGTACCCATACTAGCATGCGAATTATAGGTCATTTTTCAAAGTGACTTCTTTTTTACACATTGTCTTTCATTTGGAAGGCATAAATGCATCGAAAGTCAATAGGTAGTAACAGTTGCTCTACAATTCTGTGTTACCCTAAGTCTCCCGATAAAAATGGTACCTCACTTGTGTGGGTAGGCCTAGTGCCCGCAACAGGAAACAGCCCAAAACGCAACGTGGACACACCACATTTCCACAGTGAAAACGGACCCTTTTTTTGCAAAGTGCCTAGCTGTAGGTTTTGAACAGTAGCTCTGCCGGCACCTAGGGAAACCTAGCAAACCTATACATTTTTGAAAACTAGACACCCAGGGTAATCCAGGATGGGGTGACTTGTCTGGCTCTCACCAGGTTCTGTTACCCAGAATCCTGTGCAAACCTCAAAATTTGTCAAATAAACCACATTTTCCTCACATTTCTGTGGTGGAAAGTTCTGGAATCTGTGTGGATCCACAACATTCCACCCACCCCACATTCCCCAAAGTCTTTTGAGAAAAATGGTACCTCACTTGTGTGGGTAGGCCTAGTGCACGCGATAGGAAACAGCCCAAAACCCAATGTGGACACACCACATTTTCACAGTAAAAACTGACCCTTTTTTTGCAAAGTGCCAAGCTGTAGATTTTGAACCCTAGCTCTGCCGGCACCTAGGGAAACCTAGCAAACCGATACATTTTTGAAAACTAGACACACAGGGGAATCCAGGATGGGGTGACTTGTCTGGCTCTCACCAGGTTCTGTTACCCAGAATCCCTTGCAAACCTAAAAATGTGGCAAAAAAAACACATTTTCCTCACATTTCTGTGGTGGAAAGTTTTGGAATCTGCGTGGATCCACAAAATTCTACCCACCCCGCATTCCCCAAAGTCTTCCGAGAAAAATGGTACCTCACTCGTGTGGGTAGGCCTAGTGCCCGCGACAGGAAACGGCCCAAAACGCAACGTGGACACACCACATTTTCACAGTGAAAACGGACCCTTTTTTTGCAAAGTGCCTAGCTGTAGATTTTGAACCCTAGCTCTGCCGGCACCTAGGGAAACCTAGCAAACCTATACATTTTTGAAAACTAGACACCCAGGGAAATCCAGGATGGGGTGACTTGACTGGCTCTCACTAGGTTCTGTTACCCAGAATCCCTTGCAAACCTCAAAATTTGTAAAAAAAAAAAACACATTTTCCTCACATTTCTGTGGTGGAAAGTTCTGGAATCTGCGTGGATCCACTAAATTCCACCCATCCCGCATTCCCCAAAGTCTTACGAGAAAAATGGTACCTCACTGCCTCACCAAACCAAGCGGCCCTTGAACAAGACCAAAGACTCATCCACTGCTATTTCTTTCCCTGGAGCATATATCTCAGAAAATCGATCTACAAAGTGATCAATGACAGGCCGAATCTTAAAAAGACGGTCACAATCGGGGTGATCTCGTGGCAACGCTAAACCATTATCGACAAAATACAGCATCCGAAGCAGAAGCAAATACCTATCACGACTCATAACTGCCGGAAATATAGCCGTTGCCATCAAGGGACTAGTAGACCAATATGAAGACATTAATGGCTTCCTTAGCAAGCCCATCAAAAAAGTTAAACCCAAGAACTTCTTCATCTCTGCCAGATTTGTGGGAGTCCACCGGGTAGCTCTAGAGTGGGGCCTAAGGCTGGCACTGTTGTCCCTCAAAAACTGTTCGGCATACAAATTAGTCTGCTCAACAATCTCTGCCAAAAATACATCGCCCATAAACAACTGAAAAAAATGTATCGGCAAAAAGTTTTCAGTATTTACTCTACACCCTGGAACACCAGTAAAGTCTGGCAATGCCGGCTGCACCATGCCTGGGGCAACCCAGAGTTCAGCACTTCCAACGGGAAGCCTTGCAGCCCCAGGCTGCAGCCCAGATGCCTCTTGCTGCACTATCGGCACATCAATGTCCTCCTATAAAACAGGCACTTCATCCGCACTAAGGGGTCGATTCCGATTCGGGCCGGAAAAAGCACCGACCGACTCGGAGCCGGAAAAATTACCGACCGACACGTACCAGTGGCGCCCGACACGCCAAGTACGATGCAAGCCGCGATAAATCCGACCGACACGTCAGGAAACCAAGCCGACCGACCGAGCCGCTCGGAAAATAGCAATCCGGCCGGAAAACACGCGAATCCAACCGACCGACACGCACCCGGAACAAACCGACCGAATCGTACCCGCCAACTCCAACCCGCAAAGTACGATGCAAGGCGCGAAAACACGACCGAGTCGGACGGAGGACAAGCCGTACGACCGACACGCATACAAAACCGAGCCGAAGCAACACAATACACCGCGACCGACGCGTACGCAGCATACAAAACTGCACAAACACAGCGTGAACGAAACGGAAAACACCGTACGAGACCAATGCAGGGTCCGACTCGGTCACAAGAACGTTTCCAACATACACAAACAGCACAAAGGAAAAATCAACCATAAAAAGGCCAAACAAGCAATTACCAAGCCAATAAATACTGGGGGGTGGGGACAGAGAACAAAGACACACCCACAACTCCACCTATATAAAGGACACAAATCACTACCATGAGCCTTTGCAAATGCCATTCCACTGCCAGCACCCAAGAGAAAGCAACCACACACCCACAGCTCATCCCTCACACAAGCCACACACCAGCAGCACACCAACAAATACCTACCTCACATACACCCAGCACAACACACACCCACACACCCTCACCTGCACACCAACACACACATCACCCACCATCACCACCCATCACCATGCCCCCCAAGAAGAATCACAAGTTCCTAGATTGTGAATTGGAAGTCCTGGTAGACGAGATCCTCAGGGTAGAGCCACAGCTGTTTGGCACATTGGTCCAACAGACCCCCATGTCGCAGAAAACCAAGATGTGGGAGAGGATCATCAACAGGGTGAACGCCCAATCACCATGTCGGCGCACAAAGACCGACATCCAGAACAGGTGGTATGACGTGCGCAGGAGGGTACGGAAACTGCTGAAGCAAGACTACATCAACAGCCAACACACCGGCAGTGGCCCTCCTGCCAAGCCAATATACCTCAGGCCCTGGGAGGAGAAGGTGCGGGCCATCCTACCGCCAGTGAGCATATATGGACTAGAGGACATCCCAGAGCCTGGTGAGTACACAACAAATGTACACAATATACTGCCACAAAACACACACATCACTGTCAAGGGGAGAGTCAAACCATGCACTCATAGCAATTACACAGCAACTAGAACAGAATCATCCCAAAATGTGTATGTCAGTCAGATAAACACAACACATGCCATCAAAAAAGTCACATCCAACTGTGCCAACACATGTACAAACACAACCACAACTACAGCTAGGCAGTGGCACAAATAGAACTAACACACACATCCACACATGTAGCCACCACAACAACACCAACACACAGTGAAGACCACTCAAAGGAAGGAATTCTGTGTATGCTGGCCAAGTCAGTGTAGCCAATAGCATCATGGGAGTCGCAGTCACACATATTGCCCCCCCACAACTGTCCCATCAACACCACCATGAACCATGCGCACATCACAGGGAGTGGAGAAGGACTCACAAGATGGCTGACACTGGCTACTGCTGTGAGGAGCACAAGGCCCTGCTGGCAACTGTGCACCAACAAACAGCAGGACACCACTGACTGACATCCTGAGAGACAACTTACACTCCCTGCAATGCAAGCACGTTCCATGGTGGGATATCTGGCTGGCTGGGTGGGAAGGGGACTTGCAGCACTGACCATAGTCACCAGCACCTCCCCTCACACCCCCCCCAACACAAACTCCACAGTACCCACCTGGTAGAATGCAATGCCCTCCATCCTAACACAAGATCCCACAAAGCACCACCACCCTGGGTTATGTTGTGTGAAGCACAGGGACACTCTTGGGACTCTTAGCCAAACAACTGCCAGGACAACACTCCCAGCCATCCTGTCAGCACAGCCAGCCCACCCCACAGGGAAGCAGAGTCAAAAGGAAGGAAGCATGGGCATGCTGGGAAGGGGGTGGAGGCAATAGCATGATGGGAGTCGTAGTCACAGACATTGCTCAGCCTCACAACTGGCCCATCAACACCACCCTGAACCATGCTCACATCACAGGGAGTGGAGAAGGACTCACAAGATGGCTGACACTGGCTACTGCTGTGGGGAGCACAAGGCCCTGCTGCCAACTGTGCACCAACAAACAGCAGGACACCACTGACTGACATCCTGAGAGACAACTTACACTCCCTGCAATGCAAGCACGTTCCATGGTGGGATATCTGGCTGGCTGGGTGGGTGGGTGGGAAGGAGGTCTGGCTGTCAACCAAACACAATCAATGCAGACCATGTTCACACCCCAGAGAAAACATAGAAATGCCCAAATAATGCAGGACAATGTGCCACACCAATATCAACCCCTGACTGTGACGACTTAGGACAATACAATGTACAGGCCCGCACCCCGAGGCACAGTCACAACTGTCAGGTGTGTCAACCACTGATGCCTGCAGAAACATGACATACATTGTTTGTGTCTCCCAAAAACAGGTGATGATAGGGACACAGCAGCAGACGCTGAGGAGTCCCAGTCCCAGGCTCAAGAGGATGCCGAGCTCACTGGCGTCGTACAGCCTCTGTCCTCCTCGGACGATGAAGAACAACCTGGCACATCCGGTGCAAGTCAACATGCTGCACCAGCAGGACCACCAGCTGCAGCACCAGCAGGTCCACCAGCTGCACCCCTGCACCCACCCCTCCAACGACTGTCACCACGAATACCATCCCTGCCGACATGGACAGAATAAGGAACAACACCAGCGCAGTGACCCTGGACCAACCTGGGGCCATGGACACCACCACCACCACCAACCCCCAAGGTGGACCAGGGTTATCTGTGCGTGCAACTGCACACACTGCACATGTCAGCAGGGGTGGTGGGAGGGGTGGGAGACAGAGGTCGCTGCTTGCAGACGTTGCTGGTGTGCATGAAGACCCACAACTGGTACGCATAGCTGATGCGTACCAGTCCAGCACCGGAGAGCTCAGCCAGGTAGTGGGGCTCCTCAGAGACATCAAACAGCAGCAGGCTGCCCATCATGCCCGCTTGGACTCCCACATGTCCCACGTGGAGTCACACATGTCACGTGTGGACTCCCACATGTCACGTGTGGACTCCCACATGACCCGCGTGGAGTCCAAGTGGGATGTACTACATGAGATGACGGCGGTGCACAGGGACATTTTACAATGCCTCCGCCAGATGAACAGCAACCAGTCCACACCTCCCTGTGTGCCAACAACATCTGGTACCGAACAAACTGCAACTGCCACAGGGAGGGAGGAGGACTCTGGCGGAGAGTCCCCTGCACCGCAGCAGCCTGCACTTGAGGGCCCCCCCCCAAGAAGAGGGGTCGTCCGAGGAGGGGAAAGTGAGAGGCTGATGGCCAAGCGCAACTCCCAGGAAGCCTGAACCTGTTCTGGATTTTCGCCTTTGTGCACAGACTGTTCACCCTGTTGATGGCAACACTACTCCCACACATTGCATGGGGAGTACAAGTTGGAACAATGTGTCAGACAACTGTGGCCCCGATACTGGGGATCCTGTCTACCTGGACTTTCTATTCATCTAGGAACTTGGGATTGCAAGATTCATGTACAGCACAATCCATCCTATGCACTATTATCACAGATGTATCACAATAAACACAATAATACACCATACTTGCCTCTGTCGTGATTCCAACGTGGGTGCTGTTATGGGGATGATGAACAGCAAAATTACACTGTGTATGCGAACTGCAACAGCAAGGACAACACAGGCATGTGAGTACAGGCAACGTGACACATATGAGGGAGACACACCACCAGGGCTACACAACACATACACACCTAGGCCATCTGACTCATTGCCTACACTGATGTTGCCAGGGAAGACGGTGCAATGCACAGACACCACACCCATTCCCAGTTGTAGTCAAGTAGCCCACAGGTGCAGTAAGCAAATGGCAGTCAAATGTGTGACCACAGACAACGCACATCACTAAGTGAAGCACAGGTTTATTACACAGTAGCAACATGCCGTAACCACTACAGATGCAAGGTAACCCCACCTGGTAGCGGGCACACAGTCAACAACTGTAGACAGAAGGAAGTCCATGGGTGTGGCGCACATCACCTGTAGGGACACAACAGCTACCAGCCTGGATGTGCAATCACGTCGTCGGTGGACACAGTTGACCAAACGAATCTGAAAGTACCCTGTGAAGGACAGAAATGACACACAGTCAAAAGCAATGCAGTACAGGACAGAACAGCAAAACTCATGCACAATACATGTTACAAGATACCCACCCAGAACCAAGTTAGCATGTCAACACTGTTGGGGAGTACAGCCCACCTGTCACCACACATCGCAACACACATCCTGTCAAGTAGCCCATGGACACACTCCAACAGCACCAGAGCACCACCCACACATCATGCCAACTCACATCATTCACATGACACCTCAGGATACTCACATTCAGCTAAAGAAGTTGGTGATGAGCTGTGTGCGGACATCACCATCACCATCATCATCATCGTCACTGGCATCGTGGTCCAGGCCAGGATCCTCCACAGGTGGCGGATGTTGGTCATCGTCATCCTGGATGAGAGGCAACTCCTTCCGCACTGCCAGGTTGTGGAGCATGCAGCAGACGATGATAATCTTGCACACTTTCGCAGGGGCATATGGGAGGGACCCTCCGGTCTTGTCCAGGCAGCGGAAGCGGCTCTTCAGGAGACCAAAGGTCCGCTCAATCACTCTCCTGGTCCGACCATGTGCCTCATTGTAGCGCATCTGGGCAGGTGTCACAGGGTTCCTGAGGGGTGTCAGCAACCACGGCATGTTGGGGTATCCCGAGTCACCTACGGACAGACAAGTGCACATCAGCTGACTTGGAAAAGTGGGCGGAATACTACAGATCAGATCACACACAATGGCACAAAGTCAGTACACACCGACAAGCCAGGCACGCTGGTTCTGCATCTGTGCCATCAACCTGGGGATGCGACTACTCCTCATCACAAAGGCATCGTGTGCTGAACCAGGGAAACGGGCACACACGTGTGTGATGGTCATGTCTGCAAGACACACCACCAGTGCATTGACCGAGTGGTAGTGCTTGCGGTTCCTGTAGGCCTGCTCCTGGGCCTGTGGTGGTACCAAAGCCACATGTGTCCCATCAATGGAGCCAATGACATGCGGCATCCTCCCCAGGGCATAAAAGTCACTCTTCACGTCAGTGAGTCGTCGCAGTCTAGGGAAATAGATGTACCGGTTCAGGAAGAGCAACATTGCCGCCAAGAAATCGCGGAGCACACGGCTGAACATGGTCTGTGACATCCCACCAGCAGACGCCACAGTATGTTGGAAGGTACCGGTGGCAAAGAAGTGTAGGGCTGCCATCACCTTCACCTTGGGGGTCAGCGCTGTAGGATACGGCCGGCCAGGCTGCAAATGTGGGGACAACTGCACTGCAAAATCCTCAATCAGCTGCCTGGTGAAGCGGTACCGTCGGATGCTGTCCCGTTCCACCATCGTTGCCAGGTCTGGGAATGGCCGATGGACAGCAGGAGCCCTGCAGTGCAGAGGAGAAGTAAGCAAGATCGTCAGTCACCCCACATATGCGGCATTGAACACACTCAAGATCCCAACATACATCATCATGAGGCACAACTACATGAAGTGTGCAGTACCGGAACGACATGTATGGTACATACATGGCCAACATCTGTCAACACGGTCCTACAGGTGGCATCAATTTGTCCCAGGTTGGCCCATTGGATATCATGATGCTGTGTCACAGTCACCCCCCAGTGACATGTGAGGACAGATGTGCCCCAGGCACCACAGCTCAACGACAGGCACATTCCCAGGGACCCTGTAATGCCACATGGACACTGGCATCACCTGGAGTATCATGTGTACACCACAACAAAACAAACATGACCCCCACAGGTAGTGGCTACACTTGCCATGGCAGGAGAGCCATGGACGTCTGTGACACACACGCACAACATCAGAGTCCATGCACACACAACGTGGATGTGGAGACTGTCTCCCATTGTGCACATGAAATCAGAGACATTGTAAACACTACATGCACAAAGACTGTGGAGGGCCATCACTATTGTGCCACTGGGACACCCTGGCTCAAACATACCGTCCCACATGGGACTCACGGGGTATGTGACATGACATACACAAACACCACTGTGAAATGTGACCATGGCACATGCACAGATATGAACAGTTGCACATCACAGTGGTCACGTACACGTAACACCCAGGATCCTGTCCCCATGAACACGTGCACAGCCTGGGGGTGGCTGCCCACAGGTGACACCCACAGGACAACATGTACACCAACATACACACAATAGGAAATGCAGCCTTACATGCCTTATGATAAGGTTTGGACAGGCTGTCGTGATGTAGGTGTGCCCCTCACTCCCTGGGAGCTATCTGTGGCTGGCATATGTCCATCTGAGACAGGCATGCTGACATATGCCAGTCACATGTACAGTGATGCGTTGAACAGCAATGGACCGATCGGTGCCTCCGGCCGGCCCATTGCTTTCAATGTGTGCGGGTACGCGTTGTACCCCTGTGCGCGTTGTACTGCAATGGACCGATCGGTGCCTCCGGCCGGCCCATTGCATTCAATGTGTGCGGGTACGCGTTGTACCCCTGTGCGCGTTGAACAGCAATGGACCGATCGGTGCCTCCGGCCGGCCCATTGCTTTCAATGTGTGCGGGTACGCGTTGTACCCCTGTGCGCGTTGTACTGCAATGGACCGATCGGTGCCTCCGGCCGGCCCATTGCTTTCAATGTGTGCGGGTACGCGTTGTACCCCTGTGCGCGTTGAACAGCAATGGACCGATCGGTGCCTCCGGCCGGCCCATTGCTTTCAATGTGTGCGGGTACGCGTTGTACCCCTGTGCGCGTTGTACTGCAATGGACCGATCGGTGCCTCCGGCCGGCCCATTGCATTCAATGTGTGCGGGTACGCGTTGTACCCCTGTGCGCGTTGAACAGCAATGGACCGATCGGTGCCTCCGGCCGGCCCATTGCTTTCAATGTGTGCGGGTACGCGTTGTACCCCTGTGCGCGTTGTACTGCAATGGACCGATCGGTGCCTCCGGCCGGCCCATTGCTTTCAATGTGCGGGTACGCGTTGTACCCCTGTGCGCGTAGTACTGCAATGGACCGATCGGTGCCTCCGGCCGGCACATTGCTTTCACTGTGTGCGGGTACGCGTTGTACCCCTGTGCGCGTTGTACTGCAATGGACCGATCGGTGCCTCCGGCCGGCCCATTGCATTCAATGTGTGCGGGTACGCGTTGTACCCTGTGCGCGTTGAACTGCAATGGACCGATCGGTGCCTCCGGCCGGCCCATTGCTTTCAATGTGTGCGGGTACGCGTTGTACCCCTGTGCGCGTTGTACTGCAATGGACCGATCGGTGCCTCCGGCCGGCCCATTGCTTTCAATGTGTGCGGGTACGCGTTGTACCCCTGTGCGCGTTGTACTGCAATGGACCGATCGGTGCCTCCGGCCGGCCCATTGCTTTCAATGTGTGCGGGTACGCGTTGTACCCCTGTGCGCGTTGTACCTCAATGGACCGATCGGTGCGCACCCATTGACAATGGGCTTGCCTGGCAACGGACGCGTTTTCGAATATTCGAACGAGTCGGTTGCTGGAAAATCAGTTGGTCACCCACAACAATGTTGCAAAATCATGTATGTCATGAAGTTGAAATTTTGAAGGATGCTGTGGGCGTGTTTTGGTGCTGCTATTCCATGGATTGGCCAGATTCAGAAGATGCAAACGACTTGGACCTATCACTTTGGACACAAGGGACAGTATCTGCCTCTCCAGCACATATATATTGCTGGCTGTTCCCCTGAGAGCCCACTTGCCTGCACTACATGCTCCAGGACGACATCTGCCACTGCACTGCTGCTGTCTCTGCCCCTCTGGACCCTGCAATGGCACGTACTGTGGAGAGAGCCCCAGCCTTCAGCCTTGAAGAGAACCAGGCCCTGCTGGACAGCCTACTTCCACAGTACAGCAAGCTGTATGGGACACCAGGGGAGCAGGTGAGTGTTCTGTGCACTGCCTTTCTGAATGTGCATTTTGTCTGACTAGCAAGGCTGAGAGTCAGCACACCACTGGCTAGCAGGCTCACTGAGTAGTTGTCACCCCCATAGTGTGTAGTGACTTGCACTGGACAGGTATGGTGCAGTGACAGTGCTTCTGAACAGGGTTTTACTCCCCATGCAATGATACCATGTAGTGACTTCTGGAAAACTGTCCATGGGCAGCCGTGCACTGCCTGGGTACACCATGTGCCCCTGTGATTGCGACATGTATATGCAACTGTGTCATGCACGGATATGTTGCATGTGTAGTAATGGCCTTATCACTTTGTCATCCTGACAGGCTTCTGCCCATCGGAAGCATGAGATCTGGAAGGACATCGTCCGGGCTGTCCGGTCCGTGGGGGTCTACAAGCGCCGGATCCGCAACTGCCAAAAGAGGTGGCAGGACCTTCGGGGCTGGACCCGGAGGATTGCACGGGTCCAGCTGAAGCTGTCGCCTCCTCGCAGGAGGGGCGGAACACGGACCCTGACCCCCCACATGCTCAGGATCCTGGCGGTGGTCTTTCCAGACCTGGATGGGCAGCTGAAGGCCAGAGAGCAGCAAGGAGGGGGTGAGTCAAAGACTGCACTGTGTACTCTGTCTAACATGCTATGTGCCCTCCTCGGGCCAGGTTGAACTGCCACAGTACAGCAGTCATGTTGTCCAGGAGCCATGTCCCTCTATTGTGCACTGCCCACTCCTCATCTGATACCCAGGTGTGGCCCTTACATGCAGGGAATTCTGTCACTTAGGACTGTGTCCTTGCAGTTTGCTTGACTCAAGGTGGGAGACAGCATCTGTTTCCCTGACTCTGTGGTGGGCATCATGGGTGGGTCCATTGCTTACACAATGCCTGTATTCTGACATGTATTCAGCGTGTTACTTTGATCTGTGGTCCAATTGCTGAGCTGATCCACCACATGTGGCTGGGGTACCTGGCACACACCCAAGCTGCGGGTGGGAACAATGTTTGGGCCCCAGGAGTATGTATATGACGTGTGTCACACATACTTAGCCAGCTGCCTACAGTCCAGGGCTCATCCCTCATTCATGTGGGGCTGGACAGTCATGCCTACTCCAGGCCATACAATACACTCTGTACTCCCACTCCCGTGTATCAGAGGACACATTGTGCACAGTGATTTGACCCCTCAGGTGTCTGCCTCTGTGTCAGTGTGCTGTGGATTAGTCGCCAGGACTGCTGTGGAGTTTCTTGGTAGGGGCTCAGCATGCCACTGGAGATGTGACCATAGGAGACGATACTTGTGTGACACATAGGTGTCTGATCAGCTGCCCATGCAGACTGGGGCATGTAAATGTGAAGTTCAGGCAGCTGTTCCCCATGCACAGCAGAGTGTGAGGGGCTCAGGTTCAGAGGGTAGTGTCACAGGTCTCCCATATGTCCAATAGGTATGACCTGGACAGATGAGGGTTAAGAGGATGTGTTGTGGGGGATGTACATGTGCACTTGTGCAGCTCCAGGACTTGCATTCCCCATGACCTACTATTGTGACACAGTGCAGAGTGTTGTTGTCTGGCTGCAAAGTCATACATCACTGAGACAGTGATGTATGACTTTGCAGTCATGCCTCCGCCATGGCATGTGTCTACTGATTGGTGATCCTGCAGGGGAGTGACATGTGCTACATGCACACCATAGTGGCGCTGGCTATCAGGACATGGGTGCATCATGGTGTCTGTCGCTGGTATGCATCACATGCATTTCCTATTTGACTCTGGGCATCCCTTACATCCGTAAACCTGTACTGACTCAGTGGCAAGAGCTGTGATGTGTCCACACCGTGTCCTCTGCACTGTCCAACTACTGTGTACTTGGTGCATGTGTCAACACTGGGGTGTTGCAATCCAACAGACACCAGACAGATGGGTGCAAGGCCATGTGGGATGTGAGTGCCATGCTTGGCATCAGACTGACAATTGACTTCTCCTGTTCAATTAGTGCACTTTTAGCAATGTACAACTAATGATGCCAGGGCTTGCTCTGTGATGTGCTGTGCTCACAGTGGTGTGTGCGTTATGTGCAGGTGACTGATGTCTGTCTGTTTCCCCATTGTTTGCAGATACATCCACGGCCACGGAAGGGGACAGCTCCACGGACCAGGAGGAGCCGGAGAGCCAGACTGGGTCAGCAGCCGAGGAGTGGTCGGAGGGACCCAGTGGCACGGAGGGCGAGGGGAGCCACACCGAGGAGTCCTCAGCAGCATCCACCTCAGCTGAGGACCAGAGCAACTCGGAGGATGACTCCCTTGTGGAGGCGGGTGTCAGCAGCCACCACACCCCAGCTAGTGTTGCTGTCCCCGCCACCACCAGCACCACCACCGCCCTCCCATCGGCTCCCATTCCCCAGGTCCGTGGAGGCTCCCATGTCCGGGAGCGTGTCTCCTTTGGGCCAGGCACCGCACCCCCTGCCCCTGTGTCCCCTGCTGCCCTGAGTGAGGAGTCTGTGTACCTCCTTCGCCAGCTCCATGTAGGGCAGACAGCCATGCTGAGTGTCCTCCATGCGCACACCGCGCTGTTGACTCAGCTGGTGTCGTTCATGGAGGGCATCTCATCGGGCATGTCTGACCTACAGAGGGGCAATAGGTCCATGGACTCCTCCCTGACGGCAGCAGTGTCCCTCCTCAAACGGTCCCTCACCCCTCCTGCCTCTGCTCCATCCACACTCCCCAGCACCTTACCCATCCCAGGCACACACACACTGGCACAGGCACACACCAGCACACACACATCCAGCACACTGACACACACGCCAATGACAAAACGCACACGCACGCACATTCAGGGGACTGAAGCCAGACTCACAGGGGATGGGGCCCTGGAACACACACACGCATCCACATGCACTGCGCAGTCCTCAGTTCCCTCTCCCTCCAAAGCACCCTCCCTTGCCTCACCTGCAACCCCAAAGTCACAGCAGCTCTTCCTCTGTGACCTCGGCCTCTTCCCCACCGATGAAGCTGCTCCAGCATCCCGGGGGAAGAGGAAGCCCACCCACACGGAGCAGAGTGCCCCTCGCCCCCGGACACCCTCCCCCAGGCGCAGACGGACTGAGGCCCCCACCCGCAAGTCCCCCCGGAGTGCTAAGAGCAAGACCCCGCCACCGCCCTGCAGCTCAGGCACAAGGTCTCCGTCCTCCATCCCTCAGGCCCCCACTGCACAGGTGCCCCCACCACACCCTGCCCCAGGTTCCCCCACCCACAGATATACCATCCCCAAGATGCTCCGGCCTTCTCCCCCTGCCACTTGCTCTCCCGGCACCACACCCCCGCTGCGCTTGTCTGTGCCACTGATGTGGTGAGGGTGTCCTCCCCTCTGTCCAACCCACCTTGCCTGTTCCCCATTCTCCTCCCCTGGAGGTAGGCACTGCAGTGGAGTCCACTACCGCCCTGTCTGACTTGGGCACTGCAGTGGCGGACCTGTCCACCCCATCTGCAGGGTCCACTGCAGTTGTGCCGGCACCCACGACATCTGTGTCATGCCCCCCAGTTGTGCCGGCACACACCATGTCAGACACCTCCACTGCAGTTGTCAGTGGCTCTCCAGCACCCACCACCCCTTCCCTGACTCCCCTGGTGAGCCCTGATCCTGTCCCTGCGGTGCCTGGCCTGCCCCCCGGTTGCCCCTCCTAGTGGATTGTCCCTGGTATTGTGCAGGCATGCGTAGGGTGACATCTGCCAGTGTCACCCTGTTTGAACTTTGACAATGGACTGGCCATTGGCCTTTGCTCTAATTTCTTCTGGACGTCGTTATCAGACAACACATATGCTGAATAAAGCAACTTTCTTTTCTCTAGTGCTCATGCTTCAGATGTACATGTTGTTGGTGCAGCTAACCATGCCCTTGCTGCAGTGATGGTGATATCTGGTCTCATGATTATGAAGTGTTACTGTGCAGGAACCCATGTGGTCCAGGGGGAATGTGTCCTATCATGTGGTGTATCCATGTCATCAATAGCAGCATCTGAGGGTGTCATGTGTTCAGTATTTGGCAATGGGTTTCCTACTTACATTGGCAATTTCATATCTGTGGCTTCCACCCCTGCACATCTGTTGTGCCTGCCATCGTTGCATTTGTCTACTTCCCTGACCGTGTTGCCATCTCCAGTGGACATGCAGGTTTGGGCATCAATGGGGAGGGACTCATTCGTGTAGTCAGTGCAACATTGCTATACAAGTGTGTTGGATCTGTGCTGATGATTCCGTTGGCACATCCATGACCAGGCTGATGTGATGGGAGCCCTCATTTGGTGCTAATTGTTGATTGTGTGACCAAGTGCTCAGCTGACATGATGGGGCCCTACTGAGGCAACATATGGCACAGCTTTCCTCACACAGGAGTGGAGTCCCCTCATGGCAGTGTGTACACGTGTGACATTGCCTGCGCCCAAGGTGTGTGTTGTATGTGCATGTCTGTGTGTTCACTTTCATTCATCTGCGCATGCTGTGATCCCTAGTGTTGTACCTGTTTGTGATGCTTGCTGACTTGAGCTATGTTCCCCCAAAGTCTTCTCCCTGTGTTCTCTGTGATGTGGGTGCATGGCACATTACTGGTCATCAGGGTGTCACCCATAGGTGTGTTTGCTGTCAGGGCAGAGTTTGTGTGCTGACGCAGATGGGTCACAGTCAGGTTTCCCTTTGGCACTTGTTGTTTGCCCCTGTCATGTGATTTCCAGTTTGTGTTATCTTTCAGTGATTGTGACACGTTGTGTGTGTGACTGCTGGCACTCCTTAGGGTCCGGGCTGCAATGTTGGTTGTTGTCTATGTGTGTTCTTTGTGGGTGACCTTGGCTTCTTCATTGGTGTGTGACTGTGGCTGGGATCCCATTGGTCGGTGTGGTATTGCCGTCATGTCCATGTACAGCGTAGTGTGCAGTGTGTCAGACATTCAGGAGTCTTGTTGAGTGTCCATGTGTGATGTGTTTCTACACCTTGGTTCCCACCCACCACCCTGGAATAGTCATGGGTGCATGTGCAATGTCACCAGTGCATGTGTACTTCACTGCTGCACATTGTTGGTGGTCGAGGGGTGTGGTCTTGAGTGTGTGCAGATGAGAGTTGTTGCCCGGCTAGTCCCCTGCCTCCATGTTGGCCTTGGCTTACTGGCCATGCTGATTGATTTGTGCTTGTGTAGGTGTGATGGTAGTTAGTTGCTCAGGACACCTGACTGTGGTTCACAGTGTGAACGACATTTAGCTTTGTCATCACAGTGGTATTTTTATTCAGCCCAGGGTCACCACATTGTGGGGGCCCTGGGGGTGGTGCTGTGGTGTGTCTGTGACTTGCTGTGTCAGTTGTTGTTCCTACGTGCCTGTGTGACATGTGTGTTTTGTGCTCCCTCTCACCTGTCAATGCCTGCTTGCCCACATAGGGGATTTGGATCCATGAGTTACCTTAGTGTGGCAGTGTATGCACATCTGTATGATTGGTATTCAGCTCTCCTCATGTGTTGTGTTGTTGCCTGGGGACACTGGCACCCCCACCCCTCACCTGCTGTGTATGATGACAGTGTTGGTCTGCCTGTTTGTGTTTGTGCATCTGCACCACTGCATTGGCATATCTTGGGTGTGCCATTGGCTGTATGTTGTTTGGTGTGTTTCCCCTGCTGTCCCTGGGACTCCTAGGTCATCGGTCAGCACAGTGATCATGGTTTGTGTGTCCCATTGCTGCCATGGTATGGTATCTGTTCACCTCACATCTGCTGTCTCCACAGGGTATCTGCATTTGTGTGCCCATTGGTGCAAATATGTGGTTCTGCATTCTGATGGTCACTTCTGTCATTGTGTCATTGATGACTGTTGACGGTCTCAGCCCCCATGGGTGTTGTTTGTCTGCACATGGCCAAAGGAATGTTTCATTTGCACTGCAGTATTTGGCTCCCCCAATTTATGTTGCAATGGGACACATACACTACTTTGCCACAGATGAGTTTTTGGTTCTGTGACCAGGAATGATCCATGCAGTTTGGCAGTTGCAGCTCTTTCTTTGTCAACAATTACCTTTTGGTCACTGTGATGATGAGGGTGTAGACCCCATTGCCACAATGGTCAAAATGTGCTTCAGCTATGGACCCCACACTTACCTTTTGGTCACTGTGATGATGGGGGTTTAGACCCCATTGCCACAATGGTCAAAATGTGCTTCAGCTATGGACCCCACACTTGCCTTTTGGTCACTGTGATGATGGGGGTTTAGACCCCATTGCCACAATGGTCAAAATGTGCTTCAGCTATGGACCCCACACTTGCCTTTTGGTCACTGTGATGATGGGGGTTTAGGCCCCATTGCCACAATGGTCATGGGCTGCTTGCATTGTGGGTGCCACACACATATATGTGTGGCACATGTGCTAGGGGGTCACATTGTATGTTCAAAGTCATGTTCGGTGTTGTAGGCATTTGACACAGCCTGCTCACACGCTTGTCATGGTGGTGGGGGGATGTCTTAATCTTGCATTCCCTAGGTTGTGGAGTGCTTGTTGTGTCATGCATTGTCCATCCTATGAGTGGGGGTGGTAGTAGTGGTAGGCATCCAGCCCCCCTGGCTAAGGGTGGTAGTAGTGGTAGGCTTCCTGCCCCCTGGCTAAGGGTGGTAGTAGTGGTGGGCATCCTGCCCCCCTGGGTGAGGGTGGTAGTAGTGGTAGGCATCCTGCCCCCTGGCTAAGGGTGGTAGTAGTGGTAGGCATCCAGCCCCCCTGGCTAAGGGTGGTAGTAGTGGTGGGCATCCTGCCCCCCTGGGTGAGGGTGGTAGTAGTGGTGGGCATCCTGCCCCCCCTGGGTGAGGGTGGTAGTAGTGGTGGGCATCCTGCCCCCCCTGGCTAAGGGTGGTAGTAGTGGTGGGCATCCTGCCCCCCCTGGGTGAGGGTGGTAGTAGTGGTAGGCATCCTGCCCCCCTGGGTGAGGGTGGTAGTAGTGGTGGGCATCCTGCCCCCTGGCTAAGGGTGGTAGTAGTGGTGGGCATCCTGCCCCCCTGGGTGAGGGTGGTAGTAGTGGTGGGCATCCTGCCCCCCTGGGTGAGGGTGGTAGTAGTGGTAGGCATCCTGCCCCCTGGCTAAGGGTGGTAGTAGTGGTAGGCATCCAGCCCCCCTGGCTAAGGGTGGTAGTAGTGGTGGGCATCCTGCCCCCCTGGGTGAGGGTGGTAGTAGTGGTGGGCATCCTGCCCCCCTGGCTAAGGGTGGTAGTAGTGGTAGGCATCCTGCCCCCCGTGGGTGAGGGTGGTAGTAGTGGTAGGCATCCTGCCCCCCCTGGGTGAGGGTGGTAGTAGTGGTAGGCATCCTGCCCCCCCTGGCTAAGGGTGGTAGTAGTGGTAGGCATCCAGCCCCCCTGGCTAAGGGTGGTAGTAGTGGTGGGCATCCTGCCCCCCCTGGGTGAGGGTGGTAGTAGTGGTGGGCATCCTGCCCCCTGGCTAAGGGTGGTAGTAGTGGTGGGCATCCTGCCCCCCTGGGTGAGGGTGGTAGTAGTGGTAGGCATCCTGCCCCCCTGGGTGAGGGTGGTAGTAGTGGTGGGCATCCTGCCCCCTGGCTAAGGGTGGTAGTAGTGGTGGGCATCCTGCCCCCTGGGTGAGGGTGGTAGTAGTGGTAGGCATCCTGCCCCCCTGGGTGAGGGTGGTAGTAGTGGTGGGCATCCTGCCCCCCTGGCTAAGGGTGGTAGTAGTGGTGGGCATCCTGCCCCCCTGGGTGAGGGTGGTAGTAGTGGTAGGCATCCTGCCCCCCTGGGTGAGGGTGGTAGTAGTGGTGGGCATCCTGCCCCCTGGCTAAGGGTGGTAGTAGTGGTGGGCATCCTGCCCCCCTGGGTGAGGGTGGTAGTAGTGGTAGGCATCCTGCCCCCGTGGGTGAGGGTGGTAGTAGTGGTGGGCATCCTGCCCCCCTGGGTGAGGGTGGTAGTAGTGGTGGGCATCCTGCCCCCTGGCTAAGGGTGGTAGTAGTGGTAGGCATCCTGCCCCCTGGCTAAGGGTGGTAGTAGTGGTAGGCATCCAGCCCCCCTGGCTAAGGGTGGTAGTAGTGGTGGGCATCCTGCCCCCCTGGGTGAGGGTGGTAGTAGTGGTGGGCATCCTGCCCCCTGGCTAAGGGTGGTAGTAGTGGTGGGCATCCTGCCCCCCTGGGTGAGGGTGGTAGTAGTGGTAGGCATCCTGCCCCCCTGGGTGAGGGTGGTAGTAGTGGTAGGCATCCTGCCCCCCGTGGGTGAGGGTGGTAGTAGTGGTGGGCATCCTGCCCCCCTGGGTGAGGGTGGTAGTAGTGGTGGGCATCCTGCCCCCCTGGCTAAGGGTGGTAGTAGTGGTAGGCATCCTGCCCCCCCTGGCTAAGGGTGGTAGTAGTGGTAGGCATCCTGCCCCCCTGGGTGAGGGTGGTAGTAGTGGTGGGCATCCTGCCCCCTGGCTAAGGGTGGTAGTAGTGGTAGGCATCCAGCCCCCCTGGGTTGGGGTGGTGGCGCGCATTCAGGCCCCTGTGTGCATATGTGGCATTGGTGATGGGCATCCCGCCCCTATGGTGCTGCTGTTGCTGGTGTAAGTATATTCAGATTCCCAGTGTATGTGTGTGATGTGTCGTGTACGTGTTGTATGTGTTTTGTGGTTGGTGTCTGACTTACCTTCTGCGCCGTACGCGTCCGTGCCTGTTCCGGTAGTAGATGTAGAATATTGGCATGATCGGGACGAAGGGATTCATGGTTGGTTCGTGTCGTTCGTCCTTCTCGTTGCTTCGCGTCGTCCTCGTCGCTTGGCTTCGTCCTCGTCGCTCCGCTTCGTCCTCGTCGCTTCGCGTCGTCCTCGTCTGTGCTGTGTTCGTCTCGTAGCCGTGGATCGTGTTGTGGCGCGATTCGGAGCTTATGTGCGCCTCTCCCGGATGCTTTGACGTGCCGTGCGTAGCGACGGGTTCGGCGCGTACGGAAAGCGCGATCGTACTTGTCCGGCCGGACGGGGCTGCATTTTCCCTTCCGTGCGACTCGATTCGGCGTTTCCGGATTCGCCTCGGTCGGAGAACAGGACCTGGTTTGGGTGAGTACGGCTCGGCCGGAATTTTTGCTGTTGTGCGCATCGTACTTGCTCGTTCGGTGTGCTGTACGGATCGGTCGGGAAACTGGCTTTCGCATGGCTTTTTTCCCGACCGAATAGTATTGGGTGCGCCTCCGACCGAGATCGGAATCGGCCCCTCAGAGTAGCTTCATCCGCACTGAGAGTAGCTTCATCATCCGATGATTCTTTGACAGAAAACTCACTTCCTGAATCTTCCACTCCCTCCTCTGCCTCAGATGCAGAGTCAGTCTCTGAACCATGATCAGAGGAAGACTCAAAAAGCATACCAACAACCTGCTGAGCAGTAATCCTACGGCTAGCCATTATCCTTACTAAGAAAGGAGACTGCACAAACAAGTCAACAACAACCAACACTGTGCAAAATAAGTAAGTAAAAAATGTGTGCCTTTATCACAAAGATCTATATACTCAAAAACTATACGATTCACTTGCAAGAGACAGCTACACTCACCAGCACCTACTCTGCAGAGACACAGCAAAAACCAATGATATCCCACTAGAAAGAAAAAAACAAAACCAATTACTCACAAGACAACAAAATACACATCGAGCACAAATGCAAAACGCTTTTGACACTCAAAAAACAGAAGCCAAACATACTGCTATTATTACACCATTTGCAAAAAACACGTTCATACAGGGAAATGAAACTCATTTACATTGTACAAAAAAAAGTCTCTTGCCAAACACATGCAACTACACAAACAGCAGAACCACCACTAACGAAACCGCAACCTGGAACAGTCTAAAGAGCAAAAGTCTTGAACTAGCACAAAAAGGGAGAAATAAAGCATTACAATTGCAATTCACAAGAAATAAAACAATTAACATTATAACATGCTATGTCACTACCCAAATGGTCAATCTGTCAGATGGGCCTTCAAATAGGGCTGAGAAAAATGGGGGTGATCTTGCCCAAGGGATCGGGTGAGGTTGTCTGCCAGGCCGATCTGTCCCCCAGGTGGGGCAGAAAACAGCAGACAGAAATGTGCCCCCTTGCAAAAGAAATAAATCCCTGGTGCCTAGTAGGGTTTTCTGCCTCCCCGCCCGCCTATGGCAGAAAGGCCAAAAAGGGGCAGATCTGTCCCCAGGAGGGGCAGAAAAAACATTAACCAAATGTTACCCCCTTGGAAGCAACCATGTTGCTTCCATTACACACAAAACAAAATCCCTGGTGTCCCTGGTGCCTAGTGGGGTTTTTTGCCCCCCCCCCCACCTGGAGGCAGAAAGGCCAAAAAAACGGGCCGATCCACCCCCAGGGGGGGCAGAAAAAACATACATAATACATCAGCCCCCTGGAAGCGACCCTTGCCCAAGGGGACGCTTCCATTTCATTTAAAATAATCTCCCTGGTGTCTAGCGGGGCTTTCTGCCCCCTCCCTGGGGGCAGACACGCCAAAAAACCCAGCCGATCTGTCCCCGGGGGGGCAGAAAAGTCTGAAAAATAATGTGCCCCTTGAGAAAGCGACCCTTGCCCAAGGGGTCGCTTCCTTTAAATGAAAAAGAAATCCCTGGTGCCTAGTAGGGGCATTCCTGCTGCACGATCGTGACGCCATGCGCGATCGTGCAGCAGGAATGCCCTGCATTGAGACATCAGGGGAGAGGAAAAACTCTTTCCTCTCCCCGATGCCTCAATGCATCCCAATCTTCCCCCCACGCCCCACCGGAGCAAGGAAACTTACCTGTTTCCTGCTGGACGCCAGGAAGCTAATGGCTTCCAGTGCGTCCGGCTGCTCCTGATGACGTCGGCGCGCACTGTGCGCGCTGTGCGCGCTGACGTCATGGTATTACCTGTGGGGGGGGGTCGGGGGTGGCAGCGGAAACTCTTCCGCTGCCATCCCCCTTTGTGGGGGCTAGATGGGCTGCCCATGGGAGGAGCGCCAGCGCTTCCCCCATGGGTGGGTGCCATGACGGAGTGGTTCCGTCATGAGCACACGCCCACCATTGCTCATGACGGAGCCGCTCCGTCATGAGCATAGAAAGGGTTAAATCCTTTGTGTTGTTGTTGTTAATTTGTTTGTTTTTAATTTTGAACGGATTCCAGTGGAAATATTAATTTTTACCCCTCCGCTATCCAACACTTTCCCTACTGTTGCACAAACTGGAGTGGAAATAGTAATAATTACCATTCCGCTATCCAACACTTTCCCTACTGTTGCACTCACTGAAGTGGGAATAGTAATTTTTACCCCTCTGCTATCCAACTCTTTCCCTACTGTTGTACTCACTGGAGTGGGAATAGTAATTTTTACCCCACCGCTATCCAACACTTTCCCTACTGTTGCACCCATTGGAGTGGGAATATTAAGTTTTACCCCTCCGCTATCCAATACTTTCCCTACTGTTGCACTCACTGGAGTGGGAATAGTAATTTTTACCCCTCCGCTATCCAACATTTTCTTTACTATTGTACTTACTGGAGTGAGAATATTAAGTTTTACCCCTCCGCTATCCAACACTCTACCTACTGTTGCACTCACTGGAGTGGGAATAATAATTTTTACCCCTCCGCTATCCAACACTTTCCCTACTGTTGCACTCCATGGAATGCAAAATTTAATTTGAAAGACTATTAAATATTTAAATTGTTTAATTTATGATATGTTTTTTATTAGATTTTATTTTATAAGTGTATGTAAATATATATATATATATATATATTTATTTGTAAATTTTTATATATTTATAACATTATAAAATAAATTAAAATTAATAGTTTAATTGTTTTAAAGGAAATAGATATATATATATTACATTTTGTATAAGTATGTTTAAATATTTTTTAAATTAAATTTATTTTATTATATTTGTTAAAATGTATATTAAATCTAAATAATGTTTTTAAGTTAACTTTACTATTTTATTATATTTAACATTAATTTTTATTTAAATTTAAAAATGATATTTTGTACATCTATATTTTTTACATCGATATTTTTGTATTTACAATTTTAAATATAGGATGTTGATATTTTTGACTGATATTTTTGCATCGATATTTGTGTATGGGGATATTTTGGGAATCGATATTCTATCAGTGAACCGCTTTTTCCACCAGCCCTTTGCCAATTTATGTTTTGTATTTGTTATGGCTGTTGCAAAACTTTATTGTTTAGGAAACTACCGGGCATTTGCTGATCTAAAAAAAAAAAAAAATACACGAACTAGAGGCACAAATATTTTTGGGTGTCAAAAAAGCACACATTACTATATAGTACTCCCTAGCACTGAAGGGAACCACTTTGTGTGTAGATGTGGTCCTTGTGAAATGGCAGCATGACGCAACTCATAATGAAGTCCGCCAGTGGCTTAAGTGGGGTGACGCATGAACCCTTGATGTGTGCTTGAGTGGGTTGGCGAAAAATGTGAATGACACAACCACAGACAAATGGGCGAAGTGTAGCTGAAAACTCTATAAATAACTATGTAATGCACATAATTTTAGTAAAATCGAAAGATCTTGGCTGACACAGACTTACAAAAGCCAATCATTCTGCCATTGGCTGCCAGCATCCTGCCTTTGAGAAAGAAGAAAGGAAGAACAAAGAAAAGAAAGAGCAAAAAAAGAAAGAAAAAAGGAAATGAAAGAAGGATAGAAAGACTGAGAAAAGGATAAAAAAGGGAGGACAAAAGAAGGAAAGAAAGTACAAAAAGTGAAGAAAGAATGCAAGAAAGTAAGAAAGGAAGAAAGATCATAAAGAGAAAAAGGAAAGGAAAATGGGAAGCAAGAAAAAATGGAAAAAAGAAAGATAGAAAGAAAGAGTAAAGCGGGAAAGGCATAAAGAAGGAAGGAAAGAAAGATGAAAAGGAAAGAAAGAAGAAAGGATAGAAGAAAAGAAGGAAAATGGGAAAGAAGAAAAACGGGAAAGAAGGAAGGAAGGCAGTAAAGACAAAGAAGAAAAGAAAGAAAAAAACAGGCAGGAAACAGGAAGGAAATAAAGAAAATGAAAGAAAAAAAGGTCAGAAAGAAGGCATGAAAAAAAGGAAGAAAGAGAAGGAATAAAAGAAAGGATAGAAAGATAGAAGGGACAAGAGAAACAAAATAAAGAAAGGGAAAAAAAGGAAAGGAATGACAAAAGAAATACTTTTTTTTTTTTTAAAGTGCTACAGTGCTGCAAATTAAACACTAAAGGCTGGTATTCTCCCTGGATAAAGTTTATTAAAGAACCATTGGTAAAATTAATGTGTTCTGAAGAATTGTCCACTTATGAATTCACATGTATAATATTGAAGCTTTCAGTTTGTGTACTTAGGAAAAAGAGGATAACTTAAAAAAGAACAGTTTCAAATGGACGCAATCTGTTATACTGTGAATTACCAACAGTTAGATAAACAATGAACCCTCCAAAAGGAATTTACAACACAATTGGCAGGAGACAGGAACTAATAAAGCATGGCATGTGCTCACATCTGTTATAAAGTGTCCTGCTTTTACCTCGGTCTCTAAACACAAAGGCAACACTAAAGTAATTATGAAGTGAAAACACTGGCACTAAAGGGAACTACCTTGTGTGCGGATGTGCTCATTGTGAGAGAACAAAATGTGGTCACTCAAAGTGAAGTTAGCCAAGGGCTGAAGTAGGCTGACCCCTTGCCCCATTCTGTATGCTGTATGCTATATGCTGTAGTGAGCAGATGCAAAATGTGAATGACCCAACAGCAAACCAATGGATGAAGAGAGGTGGCTGAAAGCACCTCTAAGTGAGTATATTATACTTATCATTTTAGTAAAATCGATAGATCTTAGCTAATGCCAGACATAAAAATGGGACCTTCAGATCCTCTCATTAAAACACTACTGGATCTGTGGAAGATTCAAAAGAATGACTGCCCTGCTAGCAGAAGAACTGCCTTGCTGCCTGAAGAAGGAAGATTGGACCTGCTTGCCTTGTGTCAGGGACTGTTCGGGACTATGTCGGGAACACAGTCAGGGACTTGGGCAAGGACTGGGAACGGGGTAGAAAACGTACACAGAGAGAGGAGTACAGCGCTGCCCAGGATCACACAGGAAGTCAGAGGAGAAAAGGGATCCAAAGGGGAAGCCTGTACAAAGGAACAAGATGGTTAAGACTCAGAAAGGAAGGGCACTCACAAGGCAATTTAGCATTCAGACTAACTACACCCAGGATGGACGTGCAAGACATGTATATAATACAACATTAACAATAAAGGGAATGTGGGGTAAAGCACTCAGGAGCTCCACACGGTAAGACTGAAGCTCAGTAAGTTCCTCACCCACAATTGCTGTTACAGATACGGACTGAAAATACCCACATATAGGATATGTATGCAAAGGCAGGGTCTGTGGAGCTTATACCTATGGTGATGTTATAACAGTAACTCAAAGACAATACTCACAGTGAACAAGAAACACCACCTAGGTAGTCAGCTGTGCCCACGGATCCTGGCGATCAAACAGGAACACGCAAGGCAGTAACAGCAAAGGGGTAGAACTAAACACAAGCACAATAGACAAGGAGCTAGCAAGGAGGAGTGCTTAACAGGAAAGGAAGGAAATCACACGGCACACTTGGCAGAAAGCAGGTAACAAACATACAAGGTAACAGAAGCAAGACAGCAGGAATAGAGAAAGCAAACTAGGAACTGGAACCAAGGAAATGGGAAGAAAGGCAGGGACTGGAAAAGGATATACAGAAGGGGAGGCTACAAGGGTATACTAGAATAGTGCAGGTTCAGGAATCAAGAAAACAAAGTAGCATAGAAGGCAGTGCTGGGGCAGAAACAGGAATTGAGCAACAGCTCAGGAGTCAAAGTAGCACTGCAGGTAGTGCTAGTACAGGAGAAGGGAAACTGCTGCAGGTCAGGAACAAGGAATGCTAAGGCTCAGGAGTCAAGGTAGCACTGCAGGCAGTGCTAGTTCAGGAACAAGGGAAACTGCTGCAGTTCAGGATCAAGGAATGCTAAGGCTCAGGAGTCAAGGTAGCACTGCAGGCAGTACTGGTTCAAGGAAACAGGAAATAGCTACAGCACAGGAAACAAGGAGTCAAGAGAGCACTGCAAGCAGTGCAAATCAGGAACAAGAAATAGCTGAAGCTCAGGAACAGGAACAAAGAATAACTATAGCTCAGGAACTCTGGAAACAAGGTAGCACTGCAGGCAGTGCTAATTCAGGCACAAGGAATAGTTGTAGCTCAGAAACTCAGGAAACAAGGTAGCACTGCAGGCAGTGCTAATTCAGGCACAAGGAATAGCTATAGCTCAGGAATCAAGGAACATCAAAAGCTCAGGAAAGACTGGAAACAAGGTTATCAAAAGCTCAGGAAACAAGGATCAGCCTCACCGGTATACAGCTACAAATGACCAACCCTGGACTGAAGGGAGCTGGGGCTTAAAAGAGCTCACAGTAATCACATGCATCAGGTGTGAGCAGGCTAGCAGCAGCCAGCCACAGGTGAACTGAATTCCTCCACCCATCCTTGGCCTGCAGGGGTGGAGACAAAGCAGTGAGCATGGGATTATAGGTAATGGAGTTTCCAGCACGAGCAGACTGGCTTCCACAAAACCCGGCATGGATTGGGAATGGATGTCAATTCCTAAATCATGTCCAAATGCCTGGAAGTCAGGATATGCATGCAGGGGAGTATCTGGAAGCATATTAAAACACTGGAAAGCCCCACAATTCGGCCCCCTGGTGGTGGACACGAGAATGCAGGGAGCGAGTCGTGACAGTACCCCCCCTCCATAGACCAACTAGGAACTGGAACCAAGGAAATGGGAAGAAAGGCAGGGACTGGACAGGATATACAGAAGGGGAGGCTACAAGGGTATACTAGAATAGTGCAGGTTCAGGAATCAAGAAAACAAAGTAGCATAGAAGGCAGTGCTGGGGCAGGAACAAGAATTGAGCAACAGCTCAGGAGTCAAAGTAGCACTGCAGGTAGTGCTAGTACAGGAGAAGGGAAACTGCTGCAGGTCAGGAACAAGGAATGCTAAGGCTCAGGAGTCAAGGTAGCACTGCAGGCAGTGCTAGTTCAGGAACAAGGGAAACTGCTGCAGGTCAGGAACAAGGAATGCTAAGGCTCAGGAGTCAAGGTAGCACTGCAGGCAGTGCTAGTTCAGGAACAAGGGAAACTGCTGCAGTTCAGGATCAAGGAATGCTAAGGCTCAGGAGTCAAGGTAGCACTGCAGGCAGTACTGGTTCAAGGAAACAGGAAATAGCTACAGCTCAGGAAACAAGGAGTCAAGAGAGCACTGCAAGCAGGTCAAATCAGGAACAAGAAATAGCTGAAGCTCAGGAACAGGAACAAAGAATAACTATAGCTCAGGAACTCAGGAAACAAGGTAGCACTGCAGGCAGTGCTAATTCAGGCACAAGGAATAGCTATAGCTCAGAAACTCAGGAAACAAGGTAGCACTGCAGGCAGTGCTAATTCAGGCACAAGGAATAGCTATAGCTCAGGAATCAAGGAACATCAAAAGCTCAGGAAAGACTGGAAACAAGGTTATCAAAAGCTCAGGAAACACTGGAAACAAGGATCGGCCTCACCGGTATACAGCTACAAATGACCAACCCTGGGCTGAAGGGAGCTGGGGCTTAAAATGGCTCACAGTAATCACATGCATCAGGTGTGAGCAGGCTAGCAGCAGCCAGCCACTGGTGAACTGAATTCCTCCACCCATCCTTGGCCTGCAGGGGTGGAGACAAAGCAGTGAGCAGGGGATTATAGGTAATGGAGTTTCCAGCACGAGCAGACTGGCTTCCACAAAACCCGGCATGGATTGGGAATGGATGTCAATTCCTAAATGATGTCCAAATGCCTGGAAGTCAGGATATGCATGCAGGGGAGTATCTGGAAGCATATTAAAACACTGGAAAGCCCCACAATTCGGCCCCCTGGTGGTGGACACGAGAATGCAGGGAGCGAGTCGTGACACCTTGATCCCAGGCTAACAAGATTGACTCCAAGGGTCAGTTGGCTGACCTTCTGTGTGAGCTACAAGAACACAACAAGCTTCCAGAGGCCTCCCAGCAACTGCCCAGCTGACCAACACCAACTGGAACCGCCTGAACCCTCCTGCTATCCTCTACTGTGGTGAGTGTTGATCCGTAAGAGGTGCCCCCTAGGTCATGGACTCTTGGCTGGCATCAGTGAGAACTCCGCCTCCAAAAAAGGTGAACATCCTGAAGTTTGGGCTCCTTATGACTGCAAAGTGACCTTTTTGCGATGATAATAAACCGCCTGCAAAGACCACCAATGCGAAGCTCCAGCGGGACCTACTGTTCGCGCCAACAGCAACCATCCGCGACAATCAACCAGCACGAAGCTCCAGCGACAACCGGCTCTTCGCACTACAGCAATAACCATCTGCA
This sequence comes from Calotriton arnoldi, assembly GCA_963921515.1. NCBI lineage: Eukaryota > Metazoa > Chordata > Amphibia > Caudata > Salamandridae > Calotriton > Calotriton arnoldi. Next base: position 14,937 of record CAWUFW010005793.1, on the reverse strand, counting down.
ATGCTCAAATTGCTTCTCCTGCCAAAAGTCTCCTACTCTTGACCCCCCCCCGCCAACAGAACCGGCACCCTTCGTGCTGAACTTCAGAAGGTAATCCTTCAGTGGGACTATCCTGATCCCTTTATCTGACCTGCACTACACTGCGTTTGGCTTGATATGCGACTTTCCTCTGGTCTAGTTGAACCAGATAACTATGAGTGGTGCTTTGAATTTCTTGGCGCTATTAATACCTAAAAACCTTTTAAAATCTTAATTCAGGTTTTACATATTGGATTTTTGCCGTTTTGGTGTCATTTGTTTACATTTGAATTTGCTCTATTTTCTTAACCCCTTCGCCGCGGCGCGAATTCCGTCGCGGCGCGGGGGCTAGGGGGTGAGCGCGTCACTTCGGTGCTTATGACGGAACCACGCCATCATGAGTCACGGGCGGCGTGTGCTCATGACGGCGTGGTTCCGTCATGACCACGCCCGCTCATTAATTCGCCCGCACACGCGCGAATTACTGCCGCGTGGGCGGAGCAGCCGCCGCATGACGGAACCACGCCGTCATGAGCACACGCCGCCCGTGACTCATGACGGCGTGGTTCCGTCATAAGCACTCGAGGGGTTAAATTGGTTAGGGATTTTTCTTGTGTTATCTTTTCACTGTTGTGGTTCACCCTGACAAGGATCATGATTATTATTTGAGATGGCTTCTCACTCCATTTTCTTACACCACCAAAAAAACTTAAAATGACAAATAGCTCACTTGCACCCAAGGACTTCCCTTTTCATCACAGAGTAGTTCACTTTGGCTTCTGGTAGAGTTCTGGATGCAAATGTAAGCACCACTTTTTTCTGTTTATCAACTTGCAACTGGAATCAGTTGTCGAATAGGTTTTCCATTTTATATCAAAAAGACCGAACACCCTAGGTTTTAAAATTTCATGTTTTTCTAGTATCATACACTTGTTGGCCCTTAGCTTGCTTTCCACCTAAACATAACTCCGTTTCATCAGCTCTCTTAGGGGGCATGTTATATTTGCAAAGTCTCTCACAAACATTAAGTAATACTAAGCTAACCACATGAAGGCCTGCACTTCCTTACTATAACTAGACCTATGTATCTTCTCCATGGCCTTGACCAGGATCAACTTAGTTTTGTGTTCTTCTTTGGTAACGGTATGCCCCAAATATCCTGGACTCCTCACTTACCATGAACTGCCAGATCAACGTCATCTCATCATCCTGTTTCTACACACTACGCCTGCTCCGAAAGATCTTCATGTGGATCCCCACGAGTCCAGAAAGACTGTCACCCACGCACTCATCAGCAGCAGAATCGACTACGGCAACGCACTCTACGCTGGCATTTCCCAGAGCTCCTCAAGGAACATCAGAACATTCAAAACGCCTCTGCCAGACTCATTCTCAACATCACCCACCACAGCCACATCACCGGCCACCTGAGAGACCTTCACTGGCTCCCAGTCAACAAAAGAATCTCCTTCGAGCTCCTCACATATGCCTACAAAGCCCTACATTATGCGGGACCTGAGTACCTCAAACACCGCCTCGCATTCCACACACCCACCAGATACCTCCGCTCTGCACATCTGGCCCAGGCCACCCTCCCATGGATCCGCAAGTCAACGGCTATAGGATGATCCTTTTCCTACCTTGAAGCAAAGACCTGGAACACCATGCCTCTCCACCTCAGGCAATCGCCATCACTGCCTCAATTCAGGAAGAACATCAAGACCTGGCTCTTTGACTGAACCACAGCACCTTTGATAAATCAGCAGTCCCCAGCCCCCAGTGCCTTGAGACCCTTACAGGTGAGTAGTCGCACTCTACACGGCCCTTGATTGATTGAGTATTCTAATTCGTCTCCCAAATTGACATTTATCAGTCGTTACCGTCGGTGCACTTTCCTCTAGCCATCCCGCTATTCTGTTTAGCAGCTCATCATACTATAGCACGCCATCGCTTGGCAGAAGAATATCATCTTGAAAAAACTTTTCAATACCTTTCAAGACATGTTTCATTTCTCTTTGAAAAGCACTGCTGTGGACTAGAGATTGAAAGGAAAATCTATAGACACCAATGGGTGTTATAAAAGATATGAGATTTCTTGACCTTCTACTAACCTCACTACACAATATGCGGAGGATAAATCTATTATGCTGAATGCACTTTCTTTTCCCAGCACAGCAAAAGCACACATAGGCAATCCATGTCCCCCTGCTTTGGCTGTAATAAGTATCAGTTTCTTGTATTACTCTGGCTCTCAGACTCTGCAACTTCTCTCTTAAGTGTTTAATCATCAACCAAGGAATTGATCTAGCATTATGGAAGAGCATAACGGAGGCTCCCGCAGCCCCCGCAATGTATGGGGCCAGGGTTCCTTGTTTTGCAGGGGGTTCCCACACCTCCCAAAGCCATGCAATTGCATGCCTTGCAAAATACGCGCAATGGCATGGACTAAGAAATAGGTAAACGCTCGGGAAGGTCACTCTACCTTCCTGAGCAAGCCACCTGCAGCATAGGGGGCCCCAATGCTTCAGTGGGACCCCATTGAGCTCAAGACCAATTAATATCTGTGTGATCTGGGAGACAACAGGCCCCTCATCACATTTTTCAAGAGGGGCCCAATCATTTTGTGTTACGCCACTGCCCTTATGTACGACAGTTATGTCACCCTTCTTAAGTATAATACAATGTAGAAATCCCTATTTTAGCTGTAAGAAATTGGATTATTATTTGAGGTGGGCAACGTTTTTGTGTGGATTAAAAACCATAAATTTGGTTTATGTGGTATTCATCTGCAGACCGTGGATTTTACAAAATAAGGCGAACCTCTCTGATAGAATCTAGAGGCCTCTTGGAGTTTTCAAACCTATCAAGGTATCACCCGCAAAAAGTAACGCGCCTTCTTGCTTGCCAGTGACAGTCAGTCATTCTCCCAATTGATTAAAAAAGTGACAAAACCATTAATAAAAAGGAGAAAAAGAGTGGGAGCTAGGATATAGTCCTGGCAAACTCCTTTACTAACTACAATTTTCTCAGAGAGGTTTCCTTTAGAGCCCCATTGTGCCTGGGCAGTGTTATTTGAATAAAGTTCCATGATTATCTCTAATAAATCAGGAGTACCTCCCATCCTAGAGAACCCTTAACACCTCTTAAAACTTTGTTCCAGGGACCAAGTCAAAGGTGGCCTGTAAATTGATGAGAAAAACATAGAAGCTGCCCTGGCTGATATCTACCGCCCTCCACTTGGTCAGAAAACATAAGACCTGGTCCACCGCCCCTATCGTAGATCTAAATCCTGCCTGGAAATGGCACAAAGCCTCATTTTTAGAGTTCCAAGATGTCAGCTTATCAAGGACTTGTTTGTGAAAGGTTTTTTGGATGTTGTCTGTGATACTGATGGGACGGTAGTTCCCCAGTGCATTACAGCCCTTTATAACGGCAGGAATTATCTCCACACCCTTCCATGAATCTGGGACTGGAGCACCTACTGCTATGGCATTGGCTAAAACATTTATGTATGGAACACAGTACAGAAGAGATCAGCAGGGATTTTATCTAGGCCTGGGGCACATAGAGCAATAAAAGTATCAGGCATAAAAAAGTAATAGAGCAGTTGCTATATAACGTGAGTTGATCATGGCGGGCTTCTGTGAGGACATGAGTGTTATCTCTCTGAAAGGAAGCATGTAGATGGCCTTATAGTGCCAGATCCAATCAGTCAGTTGAATATGAACTTCAGGTCTCATAACCTGATTACGTCTTCTGTGAGTTATTATGTGCCGAAACGTTTTTGTGTCTTTTGATTTGGCTTTGTCTTAAAGATCCTCCCAGATACCATTTTCCTTTTTCAATTTTGCTTCTGTAAGATTATTTTTACATACAGACCTGTATTCAATTATTCTGCCTTTATCATCATGTTCCACAGCAGAAATGAGCAGGCTCCTAGCCACCCTTCAGTTTGGATTAAACCACTCCTGGGATTTGGATGCCCTTTTTGTCCCAGCTTAAGGTCCTTCAGAAACAAATGCTTTCAAGTTGGCAAATAGCATATTATGGGTTTCTTTTATTGCTAATCCTTGGTCTGGATTATTGCTAAAATGGAATAGTGCAGGGTTTAAAGTTCTATATATCTCTTTAATAACAATTAGATGGTGACTAATGCTACCCATTTGACATTCCTTCTGTTTGTAATAATCAGTGCATCGGCTCTTGGGCTTACTGGATCCGCCAAATGGTTAATCAGAGTGCCATTTAAATAAAGAACCAGTGGATCGTGGTCATTTTTACGCCTGGGAGTCACAATCATATCAACCATTTCACACCATGACCATAGATTATGAAGAATATAATCACTCTTACTTCTCTATACACCCCTCCTAAATGTGGGAGCTGCATTACTATCAGAAGCTGGTGAACCGCTATTGCAGGCTAGTAGGCTGTTGGAAAATGTAATCTCCACTAGTTGCATAGCAGACTTGGGGCCCGATTACGATGTCATTGGGAAAGCCCTCCGAACGAATCGGATTCGGAGGGCTTTCCGAACGACTTGGGCCCCAGGTGTCCGACCGACTGAGTACGATGCAACCGTATGGTTACGGACGCGGTTCGGTCGGACTCCCATTGACTTCTATGGGAGCCTCTGTTCCGACCGAGAACACAGGCTCCCATCCCATCTGGGAAAATGCATGCACCCTGTGGTGGTCACCCCATGGTGCCTGCCACACTTTGCATGCATGGGTAGGGGGGACCCATGCGCAACCCCCCGTGACCGATTAGGAGGGCCCCGGGTGAAGGGGGCCCGCTGCAGCCCCCGAAGACTGCTTCCCAATGCCGTTTCGCCTCGGACGCTCCGAGTCGATCTGGCTGCTAGACGCGCACATCGCAATCGCTCGGAAGGAAGCCGGTCCCATTGCGCAAGTCTGCTCCGAACGAGTCGGACAGAAGAACTCGCGCACGGAAACGACTCGCTCGGAGCGGACAGCTTTTTCGCATCGTACTTGGTCGTTCGGAAAGGGGTACGAGTCGTTCGGAAATCGTGGCTACGAATCGGATCCGCTCCTGACGGATGCCGTCTGGAGCCCTTCCGAATGAGATCATAATCGGCCCCTTAGTTGTCTCTTGCAAGGGGCAGTTTGTTCCTGGATACCCCAATAAGTATCTTCATCCTTGGTCAGATCATAGGTTAGGCCAGACGGTTCGAATGTCGTATTAAAATAATAACATGACGGTCTTTGAGACATTGTCATTAACGAGGAGTTGTAGGGTAAAGGATTCTTTGAACTTATTAGTACTCCTGTTGTAGACGTTAATTAAGAGAAACAATGTTTTTTTACTAACAAAAATCAACAGTCCCCATATGTCCGGAGCATCCATGGAAATATGTTTGATAGAGCAAGACAGAGAGGTTTTAATCAACATAATCAAGCCACCGGAGGCTTTATCAGCATGTGTAATGTGAGCTGCAATAAAGTAACTCCTACAACCCAGCATTATGTGCATTATCAGCAGCCAATGTTTCATGGAGTAAACAAAGATGAAACCCATCAATAAACTGCCCCCCAATCATTGTCTACTATTTTTGATTTTCATCTGCGATGTCCCAGCTAATAACATGAATATTTCTTAATGCAACTTCTTTAGAGGGCCGGCTGACTCCTCCAGTGTTTTCTTTACTATCTTCATCTATAGGGGTATGGATATTGCTGTCTGCTCCAATTAAGGCACCCAACTCTCTACTTGTAGTGTCTACTAGTTGAACATCCCCCAGTGGTGGAATGTGATGGGGACAATGAGGGCGAATTTACAGCTGCCGAACAATCACCATTTTCCTCCTGGGGAAGTTAATGGGTTATGTTTAAGGCCAACTTCATGGTCAGCTTAGGGTGAATATTCAGCTGCTCCCATAATCTTGGATTGTTTGGGAGACCCATTTTAAACTTTCTCAGATCCCAAGGTGGTTTGACCTGAGAGCAAGCAAAATTAACTTCCTAAAAAAGTTCACATCAGCTAGGGAAATCTTTATAAAATCCCATCTTCCTTTAGGATCTGTGTAACGTTTGGCACATACCACATCTGTATGGATAATAGAGTAGCAGTGTGAAACTGTTTGGATCCAATAGACTACCTTGTTTTTCAAAGGCACCTCATTTTCATAGACACCCTGTTGTAAATTATGCACTCTTATCAAGTAGACATCATTCTCTTTTGGTAAACTATAATTAGAGCAGGCTTTGTGATCAGTAAAAATACAAGCTGCTTCGTAGTTTACTCTTCTGTTGCTAGAAGCAAAGTTCTGGGGGATAATATCGACAGCCCCTAATCTTGTTACCCTACCACCTAGTAGGGGTTTTGAGACTAGAAGTTGGCTATCCACTGCCCAAGATTTATAATGTGCACTAAACAATGGCCGTTGCCATCTCGAAGTGCATCTTCATGTCCTGGCCTAGTAAGCGGCCACTTTTTACTGTATTTCATTGTCTCTCTGGAAATTAGAATTACTATTAGTATTAAGAAGGGAAAATCTAATACAATCTTGCTAATAGTGCAATGGTTGGTGTGATCGGGGCTTCCTAGATGGACCTGTATCGGTGTCTAGACAAAAAGATCGGTTAACCTTGATACCACTTGCTTTAAATTTGCAAAACTCAGCTCTCAAGTGCAGAATCAAATCACCAAGCCCTACTATGGTCAGTGATGAAGGACCTTGAGCAAGTTCCCTGACAGATACCCTAAAAGGCGAGTCTCTGGTCAAGTCACCCTCCCCCAATAATTTAAAGTCCTTGCCCTCTTTGGACTGGAGGGGTTAAAACCTATTTGACCACAAAATGTTTGGGACTAGATGGTTCAGTCGCAAATTCGATTTGTCTGTCACTAGGGGAGGCGCAAACTGGAGACACGCATCATTGGAATTTCAGGCTTCAGTGTGCCAGATGAATGTTGGTGTCCTTTCTTTTTCCTCTCGACTATCTTGGTCAGTTTTCCCTCTGGTCGGTACTCCTTCCCTCACGCCCTTATCGTTTAGCATAGTTTCAATTTCTTCTATTAAGTTACAATGTATTTGATCGTACAATTTTCTGTGGCATCTTTGGTTGCATTTTTCAGATTTGGTTGGCCATGCGGGCTACAGATGGCTTTTCTTTTGCCCATAACAGAAGCAAATTACAAACCAGCCTGAGAGCAAAATTTAAAGAGCTGGCTCTAGAAAAGTCAACAAAGACACCTGCAAGACTTTGAATAATGCTAAGTATCTTAGCAGTCAAATCCCAGGCAGCCTTACTGAAGTAAGAAATAGGAGAACCAATGGCGGTAGCCCTTGCTCTGTCTCATCTTGGCTTAGACAGGCACGGAAAGGGCCGTACTTGGCCCGTACACATCCTGCAGGTGAACGCAATTTAAAGCACTAGGTGAGTGGACCCTCCTCCTCCTCCCTTTCTTCCCCTCCAGCGAATCACTGACATAACCTCGACAGACATAATATCGAACTACATTTTTATCGACACAAAAATATCGACGACACTAATATCGATACCCTATACTTAATTTAAAAAATACACTAATATCAAGCCCAATAATACTGAACACATAAATATCGTTATTTAAAATATCGAACATCCTTGAAAAATATAGAACATATCGAACACAATATTAGCCGCTTAACCGCGGTGGCAATTCAGCCGCGGTGCGGCGGTTTAGCGCAGTGGGCGGGGCCGCGTCGGCCAACGGACGTGCGCAGCACTACGGAGGTAGTGCTCGCGACGGCCGTTGGCCGACGGGCGCAGCGAAGGGGATATAGACAGCATTATTATCGTTTTTGTAAAAATATCGACAATTAAAAAATAGATAAAACACACAAAATTAAACACCATAAATATAGTAAAATAAATAAACATACATTGCATATAAAATAAAACCATAAACATATTTTTATAACACAGTAAAACATATCTTAAAACATTAAATAATAAATACACTCTTAATAACCATTTAATTTTTATATTTACATTAACTACAAAGTTTATTTAACATCACATAGAATATAATACACATTTAACACCTTCGCTGCGGCGCGAATTCCGCCGCGGTGCTGGACTTTCCATTCTTGGGCGTGGTTCGGAAGGCCCCCGGCCGTCGTGCGCACACGCCCATCGTGACTCATGACGGCTGGGGGCCGTCATGAGCACCGAAGGGGTTAAATAATTCAACATGTGAAAATAAAAATAAAACAGTAACTGACTCTTAATTAGCGTTTTCCATATATGGAAAACAACTACCAAAACAATTAAAACAATAAAGATCAACCAATAAAAATACACAATGTTAAAATAAACCAATGAGGTTAAGCAAACAATTAAATAAACACTATATAAGAAATGAAAACTAAGGGGCCCATTAGGATGTCTGGCGGATCGCCACCGCCGGCCCGGCAGTGGCGATCCACCCGCCAAATATCCTTTTACACCCCCCGCCATATTAGCATGGCGAGGGGCACCGCGGCAGACGGCAAGACCGTCCGCTGCTTTTCTGCCGGTCGGATTGCCGGCCGGAAAAGGCAGACAACATGGTGGCGGTGCCTTGTAGGCACCGCCATCCATATTAGCATGCCTGCGGTGACATGCCTTTCCATGGCCGAGACTCCACCATGAAAAGGCATGCAGAGAATGCCTTCGGGGGCCCGTTGGAAAGGCCTTTAAACACCCACATCCTAATATGGCTGGCGGTGCCTGCTAGGCACCGCCACCATATTAGTGGCCCAGCTCCGCCCGGCCGGCATTCGTAACGATTGCCGACAGGCGGAAAAGCGGCAGACGGACTTTGCGTCCGCCGCGATACCCACCGCCATCATAATATGGCGGGGGTATTTCACATGAGGATGGCGTAACGATTGCCACCGCCGGCCCGGCGGTGGCGATCATTACGCCATCCTAATGAGCCCCTAAGTGTTGAATATGCAACAAACAGTTCATTCGCATACCAAATAAAAATGCTTATTGCACTGGCCTACATCCCAGTTACTGACGTGGCCGAACATTACAACCTTTTAATAGAAAGTCCTTACTACCAACAACTCGAACAAAAATTAAGTCCCCTCCTAGACTATTTTGAAGATACCTCGGTGGGAAGACTCCATAGATCAGGACATAGAAGACAACCAAAATACCAAATACCATGGTGGAATGTCTACCTTAGCACACTAAACCAAGAGGCAAAAACAAACAATGCTGTTGAAGGTTGGCATAATGCCTTCCAAGCATCAACAGGACGAGGTACACCTACTCTACACAAACTCCTACTCTCCCTACAAAAAGAACAGAGCTACCAACAGCTAAGAATAGAGCAATCTGTGACACAAATTAGGCCTAAACTATCCAAACAAACTAAACAAATGTTTGAATACCTACAACAACAAGTCAGACTATACCCTACGTCAAGAGGCCTAGAATACTTAGCAATAATTGCAAAAGCCTACTCTAAACTGTCAAAACAGTGTAAAATATATAATACATTTCTGTTTCAAATATCAAAATGCATACTAAATAATTTTATTTTTTCGCAATACTATTTAATTTGTCTAATATATTTTTATTAATAAATAAAAATATATATAGACACATTAATTAGATATTTGAAAAAATAAACAACAACAATAGTAAATTTCATTGCATTTCCCTCCCACAATAAATAATTTAAATAACTTACCATTTCCGTAGCTGTAGACAGAAAATTCCACATCTTGCAAAACAATCTAGGTAGATCATAATCCAAATAGAATAAAAACTTTCAAAAAAAAAATGTAAAAATACAACTGTATCAAAAAGTAATCCTGGGTCCATAAATCCACAACCCGTCAACCATAAAAACCCGAAAAACTGTTTTAAAAAAAGAAACGCTCCATGAAAACCCGAAAAATTAAGAAAGTGTAAAATAACCATTAGTTACTAAAACTAATGTACACTTCCTTAATTTAAAAAAAACGCAATCTTCCGGTAACGGCAACTTTTGTCAAACAAAACCTGTAAAAAAACACAAACATTCCCACCCACACAAATATACACATATTATACCATATAACAATATTACAAACATTACACACACGATAATAACGCATATTGTACCATACTTTAACATTTCTAAACTAGGCCTCAAAACCTAACGATACATAAATCGTCAAAACCTAACGTACACATAAAAAATGGCAAAACTCCACAAACCTAACTCTAGACACACTAACTACAACCTAACTACCTTCAAATGTAATTAAAAATGTAGTTTAAATAAATAAAATTAATCTTACCTTCCTCGACACGAAGCAGCTCCCGACCGCGACCTTCTCCCCTTCGAAATAACCCAAAACACCGCGAAGGGTTACAAAATACAAGGTCCAAAACAAATATGGCAGCTTTAAACATAGAAAATAAATGCAATTTATTTAAAAAAAGGTTATAACATTATATCAAAATTAATTACATGTTGAATTAAAATATTACAACTGTTATATTATTTCTTTAAATGTATTATTAATTTTTTTGAGTTGTAAAATTATAATAATAAATATTATTAAACAAATGATATTTAATATTATAATTCCATATATTTAAATGTGACATACATGTATTTAAAAATTGTTATATATTTTTATATTAAACACTGTTTACTTTATAAAACAAATGTATACAAATTAAACAGTGTATTAATTATTAATATTAATATTTCATATATTAATATTATTAATAGAAAAGTATTATTATTTCTTTAAAAAATGAAACTAAATGTATATATAAAAATGATATTATAAAATTGTTAAAACTGTTATATTTGTAAAATGTTACGAATATATGTAATATATTAAAACATTTTAACAATACCAAACTAAAATTACCAACTGTTATGAATAATTGTATTATTTTTCAAATGTATATTAAAAATGTGAAACTACATTATCTGATATTACAAAGTTTACACAACTGTTTAAATAAAAAGTACAAATGTTATAAAATGTTTTTTCAGTAATTATTACATGTGAAAATTTACATATGTACAATCTGTTATTATTGTAAAATAAATATGATTTCCTATCTCTATGTATTTGTTTATCTTACATATTGTTAATAAAAAATATATTTCTTCATTTCAAAATATTTTGCAATAAATAAACATCAATAAAAAATTTAAATGTCTAATTTATTGTCTACCATTTTATTAATGTTACATTTAGGGCCCGATTCCGATCTTGCTGGGAAAGCCGTACGGCCGACTGGCGCCCGTAGAGCTTTCCCGTGCGACTCGGGCACCTGGGCTCCGAGCGACAGAGTACGATGCGCTGCAGCGCTGACGGACTCGGGTCGCTCGGAGCACCAGTGAAGTCAAAGGGAGCCTGGTGTACGTTGCGTACATGGGCTCTAATAGACCAAAAACGCACGTCTCGGACAAGGGTGCCCCCTGTCGCGGGGACGCATTGGTCCCGCCCGCACCGTGCAGGCATGTATAGGGGGACCCTTGGGACCCCCCCAGTGATCGAGTCGTAGGGCGGCGGGTGAAGGGGGGTCCGCTATGGACCCCCGAAGTCCGCTTCCCTGAGCTTTTTCGAGTCGGAGGCTCCGACTCAATCTGGCTGCTCGACGCTTGCATTGTACTTGGTCGCTCGGAAATCGGACCCATTGCGCGGTGCGCGTCGATGAAGTTGGAGTCGTCCGGAGGGCGTCGCTGACGGGTACGAGTTGGTCGGAGCGCGAGGCTATCCTCGCATCGTACTTGCTTGCTCGTACAGCAGTACGAGTCGTCCGGAAACTGGGACTACGAATCGGACTCGCTCGCTACGGATCCCGTTCGGTGCCCTTACGAGCGAGATCGGAATCGGGCCCTTAATGTTACATATTAATTGTATTTTTAATAAATATACTGTGTAAAATATTATCTTTTCATTAAGTACATATACAATGTAAATTTTTTACATGCACAACTGTCTTATAAAAATAATATTACACTACTTTAAACTATAATATTTTTTTTTATTACATATTTAAACACATTTAGCTAAATTATTATTCCCACTTCAGTTACCATAAATACAGGCTAGGTGCTGGACACTATACTTAATTAATTTACTATTCCCACTCCAGTTAGTATTAATTCAGGGTAGGTGCTGGACACTATACTTAATTAATTTACTATTCCAACTCCAGTTAGTATTAATTAGGGGTAGGTGCTGGACACTAAATTTAATTAATTTACTATTCCCACTCCAATTAGTATTTATTAGGGGTAGGTGCTGGACACTAAACTTAGGGGCCTATTACGATGGCGGTCGGAGGCACCACCGCGGTGCTGGCGGGGGTGGAAAATGCAATTTTTCGCCCACGCACAGCGGTCCACACATCTGCCATATTAGCATGGGCAAACCTAGGCCATTTCCCGTCCGCCACAGTGCGACGTGAACCGTCATCTAAATGCGCCCGCCATTGCGGCGGTGGGAGCCAATGGAGACCCACCGCTGTGCGGAATGACGTCCCGTCCGCCGTACAAATCAGGATGCCCCAAATAGCCAGCTGCACCGCAGCGGAGAAACCTGCTAAACAGAGACGGCGGAAACACCACAGCGGAGCGAGCGCAACCATATTCACGGTCCCTACCACCCGGTCACCACCGCAATGGACCCAGCCTTACATGTTTTCCCGGCGCTGTACGTGATACACCACCAGCAAGTCATGAACCGTCGGGGACGCCGCCGAAGGTACGCAATGACACAACTCCGCCCACAAACAGAACACACAACTCCCGGGATGACACAGGGTCCCTGTCCACACCAGACACCCTGGTGGGGACAGGAACAAAACCACAAGTGCACCCACACATGTCCTACCTGTCAGTAAATCACCCCTCCGCATCCAGGCCACCCATCCACCGCAATCTTGCTGTAATGTCAGTTCACGTCACCGCATCGGTAAAGACGCGGGGAAACATGCGCACAATGCAGGAAGGCAGGGCCTGCGCCAGGCATGGGCTGTGCACAAAGATCACAGGGCCACACCTCCACCCTCCACACACTAGGCCCCTCCCCCCAAGGGACATGCCATGTGCCCCACCTGTGCCACCCCATGTACAACAACCACCCAGGTGAGCCCACAGCCTGCACCACACACTCCAAAGAACTAGGGAGGCAGCCTCAGCAGGTAGGGCTGCAGAGGAATACACAGCACAGAAACACATGGCCAGGGCAACCCTCACACCACACAGACACTACACTCATGGCAGCAAAACTGAGTCCAAGCACAAAATGAACACTGATACAGAATAGGAACAAACACAGAACTGGACACACAGCCTGTCAAGTGACACAGACATACCCCACACTGACACACAGCCACATACACAGACCACATGTCAGCAGCAATGTAGGACCACAAATAGGAAAGCAAAAGTGAGGTGCACACCAATGGAAGGCCAAGGAGACAACCACTAAGCATTTGTAAATCACATGCAAGATAAGGAACATTTGATGACACCCTTACCTCATCAAACCACACATGGCTGCCACAGTGATTGAAATTAAACCACAGCCACCCCATCTGCAACAACTCAGGGAGACAGCAAGGCAAAACATGTATAGGTGCAGGAATGAAAGGAAGTCTCAGAAGTCAAAAGTCAACAGCCACACATCTGCCTCCAACTACTTGATAGGTGTTGGTCAGCAGCACCACACACAGGGCCCATTGACAAACTCCACAACTGCCAAACACAAGTAGGATCCTCCACACATACCCCCACCCAAACCACACCCACATCACACAACACCAGTGTCAAAAATACATAAGGGGGCCAATAATGTACAGTCAATACATTGACAAACAATGACACTCCCTGGGGGGCAGACACAAACATCACACACACTCAGGGATGCCTGAACCAATGCTGATACCAAAACAACAGCCATACACCAACATCAATAACAACACACACAGGAGTCAACAAGACCAGACCTGACCTGTGCAGCAAAACTGTAGAAAGGCAATGAGAGCACAGACAGAACAGGAGAACCCAACATCATCACCCAGCAACACTGCACAGACTACATACCCCAACACAGACAAGAAGTGCATCATCTCAAAACAATCATGGACACAAACTGGGACCAAGGGGCCTACAATGAAACACAGACAGACATACCACACCACCCATCAAGTCAAAAGGGTGTCATAGTGTACCACCTGCATGCACATGCACAATCTTGACAAATGACAGCTCCCACATGAGAGGAGAAAAGCCCCAGGATGCACCCAAACAAGCCCAGGGAGAAGAATACCCCTAAGTGCATGTGACAGACACACAAGTAATGCACACCACACTGGAAACACACATCTGAATGAATCACACCACACTAACAAAACACACACACTGACATGTCGAAAGAACATCACACACAGAGCACCTGTCAGCTGCAAGAGACAACACAGCCCAAACACTGCACACATCCACATCAAACACACAACAGATGCACATGCCAATACATCACATTGCTAACACAGCAGGACATCAGGGGGTGCACACCAGGCAAGGACAAGGCAACATACACCCACAGCACTGCATGCACGACAAGCAGGGCCTGATTCACAGAACTAACTTACGTCAAAAACGTAAACGTAAAGTTAGTACTTTTTAGGTATTCACAGAATACACTTACTCATTTTGGTATTCACAGAAGTTAGTAGTCCTAACTTTAGGACTCCTAAATGCCTTCTGTGAATACCAAAGAGTCTTAAAGTTAGGATTTTCTCAGTTTAGGAGTAGTAACTACTAACTTCTGTGAATACCGAAATGAGTAAGTTCATTCTGTGAATACCAAAATGAGTAAGTGTATTCTGTGAATACCTAAAAAGTACTAACTTTACGTTTACGTTTACGTTTACGTTTTGACGTAAGTTAGTTCTGTGA